>CM066728.1:122381172-122461172 GCA_033961575.1 Aselliscus stoliczkanus | reverse complement strand
GTAACCATTTTAATGAGGTTCATCGAGAGAGATTCTGCAGGGAGCATTTCAGGTGTATTATGGCTTTTGTCTTGTCATGAGCTGCACGTCTCTATAACATTAGAGAAAAAGCTACAGAGGACCACTCATCTCAGTTAAAAAAATTTTAAAAGCCAAAACAAGAACCAAGAACCACCTTTGAAGTAAAGTCTGAGCAGAAAGATAGTAACTATAGGCAGCACTACATGTTTTTAGGAAACTTGGTAAGGAAATACCATTTCTATAGGTTAAATTTCCATCACATTTTTAACTGTCCCAATATTGATCACCCTATAGAGGAATGAGACTGAAGTCTGGTAGTTATTAGTATAAAGAGGGTCAGCTGCAGAGACTGGTACTGAGCAGAGGCTCTCATGGTAATGATGCTGCTATTTATAGATCCCCATTTCATTAGTTGCAGAGTTTCAAGGAAGAGATTTTCTCTAGGGGAAATGGATACTTGAAGTTCATTTTCTTCCTCACATTAAGGCAGAAACGTGAACAACCTTCAGCATAGGACATACGATTACAATATTTTTGCAGGGCAGTTTATTTCCTAAATATGTTTGCAACAGTAAATGTTGTAAATTTAAAACATAATGTAGGAATTCAGCAATGCTAGTTGCCATTTTGGCTGAACGCTACTTTACTCACATTGTTTTATTACCCTTGTCATTTTTTCTTGTAAAAATTATTAAATTTTTAAAAACTATGCAAAGCTGGGTACAACTATAACTGCATTCCTTATCTTTAGAGTGCTCTAAAGCCCATGAAGGAGTTAATTGATTGCAAGAAGTGCAGTTTCCCAAAAAAAAAAAAAAATACAGTCCACCCACAATGTATATCTATCTGTATATATTTGTAAAATAGGTAATTGTGCTTTCCTTCTCGAATTCTTGACATTTAAATTATTTTTTTTCCCTTTAAGAGAATATTTACTTAGTTAGTATTCACTTAATTAGAACTGACTGTTTAATGTTTTCTGGGAGGGTATTTATGGTATTTTCTTTGCTATATTTGCATTCCAGAAATTAAGTCCCCCTGCCATTATTCGGCGAGCCTTTCATACATTAGAATGATGAATTGAAAGCAGAAATGGGAAAAAGACTGCAATGCAATGAAAATTTAATCAGCGTCTTCTGCTGCTTTAATAAGGCAAATAATTCTTATTGGCCGCTGTGTTAAGGTTTCTAATATTTAATTCATAACAAACCTTGCATTATTCTGCAGTAGCATCGACAGCTCCACTTTGCTGCCTGCCAACAGGCAACCATAAAAACTTAAAAGCAGATGTAAATGTCTAAAACAAGTAGAATGATTAGATCTAAAGCGGTCAAAAAATTCAACAATATTGTGAAAGAGTTTGATGGATCTCTGTATTTAGTGATGCAAAAATGATATTAATTAAACGCACTTGAGCAGATTTTTTTTGGATTTGGAGGCAACCTTTTGCAAAGCATAGCTTTTAGTTTCTGACCAAAGAATCCCAAAGAAAGCAAATGTCAATACAGTGTTGATAATAAGCTTCTTTAAACTGGATATACAAACTTTCCCATTAATACTAGAAGTATCTGGTTTATATTCCTGTGTATATGAATTCTCACAGCAAATGCAGTGCTAAAAGTGAGCTAATGGAATAAAATGTTTTATCTTCAATTAACCCAGTTTGAGAAAAGCAGTAGCTTTCATATTTTCTCCAATTTTTGTTTAAAATGCCGTTAAAAAATTTGTCATAGGATTAAAGGGAATATATGTTTTTATTGCCTAACCCGAATTTAATGATTCTGTAAATAATAGCATTCATCTTTCTAGATTACCATCTAGATTATCCAAGTCTTCTATGTTAGGTTATGTTGGGCACTAAATTGGAACGTGAAGAAATGAACAAAAGATATTGTTACCGATTACATGTAAACAGCCTGAATCATTCAAAAGGATGTGGAGAAGAGTATTTCTGTAGTATGAAGCCAGAGAAAATGGCAACCTGCCAAAGCTAGGTGCAAGCTCTTGTTACATGGAAGGGTTGGGCCTGTTCTCATTTCTTCTTGAAATGGCTTAATTGGTGTCAGCACCCCAGGGATAAAGGCCTCTAACACTGAAATCCACACGATTCACCCTGTCTCTGCTCAGTGTAGGGAAACTGGTAACAACTGGTGGTGAATGAGGAGTGAACGGTGCTGTAACAATACTCGATGATGTTTGGGATGACAGAAATTAATACGCACTTGCTTGAAGAAAGCAATGATTAATGGCAGTGAGCACGGGAATGCTGTCCCTTCTTTTACTCCACTTTGATGGGGATTGAAAAGCAAAAGGCTGTTTTCATTCTCTGTAGAAAGCAGAGGTCACACAGAGTACATTATAGCAATTTTTCCTCTCGGGTTTTTTTATTTCATAAATATTATGATAAGCATAGATTAGATAGATTTTTTTTATCGAAGCTTAAAAGGATATTTTATGTCACTTAAACATTGTTGTTTATGCATAAAGAAATCACACATTCTTTTCACTTGTTAGATCATTTCCCTTCATGTCAGAATAATTAGTGTAATTAGGAATTTAAAAAGCCCACAAACATGCAGTTGTATTAATACTGCTTACCATTATGTAACTGGAATCAAAAGGGCTTAGTTTTCTAAAGACTTCTGGGACAGGATGGGGACAGGAATGTTGCAGGGGCTTTCACCTCTTTTCCACCCCTCCCCTGGTTTTTCTCAGTGAATGTTTGACGTAAATATATTTTGCAAGGTACTTGCACTTGTCAGCAGCTTTCTTAGCCATTTGATAAAGATTCTTTATTCTACAAGAAAGCCTGAAATAACAGAACTGTACTTTGGATAATGAATTCTTCATCTGTGGAGAACTTTAAAACAAAGTACAGTGTTGGCATTTTTTTCTTTTGAGTGAGAAGGCTGATATATCTTTTGGATCCGACAGGAAGACATAAATTAATAGAGTTCTGGAGTTCAGTTTCTTATTAATAATCCATTTTGTCATGGTTCTTGGCATTGTCAGCCTAGTAGCTGGTTCATATTTTGCTAAAGGATAAAAGCAGATTATGTCTTAAGGCACAAAGCAAGAATAAAGAGTTTATCGCCTTTAGGGGGAACTACTTGCTATAAGAAAAATATTGTTTTGCAAAAAGTTTCAAATTTTAGTTAGAAATATACTGTACATTTTTCATAGGTAAAGCTTTTAGTTTAAGATCTGAAATGGTTTTTGGAACCTTAGGATATTAGAGTTTTAGATAGAGTTGCCTTTGCTGATTATTTGCAAAGGTTTTTCAGGGATAGTTATGGTAGACTTAAGCATGTTTTTATATTTTGTTTTAGAACTCTATATGTTAGATATAATTACAGTTCAGAAAGAAACTCAGAAAAGTCACCATTCCTCTCCTTGCACTGGTAGTGCTAGATAGTCTCTTACTTCTGCCTACTTTCCCAGACGTGGGATCCTTGACAACCACTGTGAAGGCTGCAGAGTTTTTAACCATCTAAAAAGTCCAATAAATTAAGAGTCTTATTTCTAATTTGATAACCCTGCATTTAAGCTCTTTTATGGAGGCTCCAGAAATGATTATTTACAGGTATTGAACCCAGTAACCGGTTCTCACAAATAACATTTAAAGTTGTTTGTATTTTAAAGAAATTAGTTCTTGTAAAAATTGAAATACCGCACCCTCCTTGATATTTGATAATATGGTCACTGGTGAACTGAGGTCCCACGCTATTTAAGGGCAGGAAACAAGTTGAAGGGAAATGGATGATATAAAATAATACCAGGTTTTTTTATGCATTTAAGAATTTTCATTTTTAGTGTGTGATTTGTATTGCAAGTCGTTTACAGGCACATTCTTAGAAATAGCAAACTGAAAAATATGCTTAGTCTTTAAAAGTTGGGACTTGTGTTACCATCCCAGTTATCCCTACCTTTTTGTTCATTTTAAAAACTTCTAAGTAACGCATGTGGGGTATGCAAAGTCATAAATCTAGAGTTTATTATTGAGCTAACAAGCTATAAGAAATAGAGAAGAGTCTATCTGGGTTATAAGATGAAGGTAGGAGTGTTAAATGATGACCTAATGGGAAATATTATGAGAGATTTACTTACCTGTACTTAGAGGGGCTTATTTTTATTATAATTTAAAAGTCTTGATGTTTTTGGGTTGTTAAAGTTCATTGGATAAAATTGGGCAGAGTTAATACTGATTTTTTTAGTTTCCTTGCTCTAGGATGCTGTAAGCTGCTATAGGGCAGGGATGATGTTTCTTTTTTTTTTTTAAAAACACATAGACTGTGCACAAATAACTTATTTATTTATTTATTTATTTTTATGAGGGCAGTGTCACTGGCCCTCATATGTGGGACCTGAACCGGGGTCGCTGGCTTCCAAAGCCAGCGCTTAACCACTGTGCCAGTCAGCTGGCCCACAAATAGCTTATTTTTAAATAAATAAATGCCTTCTCTACACGTTATCTGATATATGTCTGCTGAGTATATTAAATCTGATATTACATTCTTCTAATCCTTTATATAGAAATTTATCTTAACTGTGACAACTATGGACAACGTAAGAAAAATGCCATAATTAGTTACCTGGATCTTAAGTAATTTATATGCAAGTTATATGTAAAAGGAATTTATATGTATTCTCCCATTATTATCATTAATGATAATGTTTAGGTTGTGAAAAATCAATGGTGAAACTACTGTTAAAATGCTTGTGGTTGAATATCATTCACCTTTGAAGTTTTTACTTTAAAACTAGGCATGATAATAAGCAATCTGTTTCATAGGTAGGCAATACTTGTGTGTCTCCAAATAGTAGTTTTGAATTATGCTGATTTAAGACTTGTTTCTCTATAGAGTTGGGAAGGACATTTGTTTTACTACATTATAGTGAAATTTTATTTATTTATTTATTTTTTATTTTTTATTTATTTTGAGGGCAGTGTCACTGGCCCTCATATATGGGACCTGAACCGGGGCCTCTGGCCTCCCAAGCCAGAGCTCAACCACCACCCCACTCGGCCGGCCCATATAGTGAAATTTTAAAGAGTAGATTTTGACAAGAGACATCTTGCTGACACAGAATATTTTGTTCATTTTGACTCCCAAATAAGTTCTTCTGTCATAATGATTGATTTATTTTCATTTTATTTTTTTTTATTTTTATTTTTTAAAGATTTTATTGGGGAATTGGCGGAGGGGAACAGCGTTGGGGAATCGGGGAAGGGGAACAGACAAGTTGCTGTCCTTTTTTGCTTCAGTCTAGTTGCGGAGGATGTTGTTTCACTGTTGGTATCGTCATTGCGCTCTTCCCGGATGAGGCAAATCGGTCACTGGCCTCTGGATGTCGCTCACCGCGGCTATTGGCAGCTCACGCTTGGCTGCCAGCCGCTTACGCTGGCTGCAGGCCACTCACTGTAGCCTATGGCAGCCCACTGCAGCAGGGGCTGCAGCCCACACCATCACCGGGGCTCGCACAGCCCAGCTCCAGGTGGAGCTGTTGTTAGCTGTAGAGGGCAGTGTCACTGGCCCTCATGTGGGATCCGAACCGGGGCCGCTGACATCCCAAAACCAGCGCTTAACCAATGCGCCACTCGGCCGGCCCGATTTATTTTCATTTTAGACTGTACAGTTTCATAACTGAAATTTCTATCTATAAGGTACAAAAATCCCTGTTTAAGTTAATGATAAATTAAATAATTATCTTCAAAGGTGACAGATTGATCACATGTGTTTGTCTAGTCCAAAGATTAACCTAAGATTAGTTCAAATGTACTATGATTACGAGTTATTGAAATGAATGCTACTTTTAAATTTAGCATGATCGGGAACACACATATAGTAAGTATCATTTACTTAATTGCTCTAGTTTTTTGTCCTTTTGGACTTAGTTTTAATTACATAACTTATCTGCACTACAGTCATTATTGAACTGTTTACTTTCTATTTTGAACCAGCCACTGATCTGTTGTTGCTCATCAGGTGGGAAAACCTGGGGAATCATATTTTGTATTCCCTTTCTTTGTTGACTGTAACCCTTAGAGCAATTTTAAACAGAAAAAAAAAATCCAAAAAACAACAACTTCTAAATATTTGTAATGCAAATCCATTGGAAGTAATTTTGTCACGGATTGTCTCAGTTGCAGTACCAAAAGACCATTTTCAGTGACTGATGAATTTGGTGAATGCTAAGTGGTGAGTTAGTGATTCTTAAATTTTTTTTTTTTTTTTTAAATTTTTAACTTGATTGGGGAACTGTGGTTTTCCCAGGACCCATAAGCTCCAAGTCAAGTTGTTGTCCTCCAGTCTTAGTTGTAGAGAGCCCAGCTCAGCTCCAAGTCCAGTTGCTGTTTTCAGTCTACTTGCCGGAGGTGTGGCCCACCATCCCATGCAGTAGTCCAACCGGCAACCTTGTTAAGAGCACATGCCCTAACCAACTGAGCCATCTGGCCACCCACCAGCAGCTCAGCTGTAGCTCAGCTCAAGTCATCTTCAATCTAGTTGCAGAGGGTCAGCTCACTGGCCCATGTGGGATTCAAACCAGCAGCCCTTTTGCAGAGCTTGCCCTCTACCCAACTGAGCCACTCAGCCACCCCTGATTCTCAATTTTTTTTTTTTAAAGATTTTATTGGGGAATGGGGGAGGGGAGCAGACAAGTTGCTGTTCTTTTGTTCTTCAGTCTAGTTCTGGAGGATGTCGCTTCACTGGCCTATGTTTGTATTATCGTTGTCTCTTCCTGGGAGAGGCAGTTGCTCTTCGGCCGTTGGACGGCCACTCACAGTGGCTCACGGCAGCTCACAAAAGCTCATGTCCACTGCCGGCCAACTCCACTGCAGTCTACGCCGTTGCTGGCAACTCACCGCAGCCCAGCTCCAGGTTGAGCTGTTGTTCACCATCTTAGCTGTAGAGGGCGCAGTATCACTGGCCCTCATGTGGGATCCAAACCGGGGCCCTACTGCTCAGAGTTGCCGTCCCAAACCAATGTGCCACTCTACCGGATCCTCAAACTTTTTCTCAGGATCCCCTTTTACTCCTAAAAGAACTTTTGTTTATGTGGATTGAATATCTATCAGCATATATTAGAAATTTAAACAAATTTGAAAAGTATTTATTAAATGAATTTACAAATTATAAGCCTGTTTTATGTTAACATAAATAACATTATCATAATTATCAACTCTTCACTTGTTATCCTAAACAACATTTTTCAAAACAAAATAAAACAAAACAAAATGGTGAGTAGAATGGCATTATTTTACATTTTTGCAAATTTCTTTTATGTCAGCCTTAATAGAAGAAAACCTGGATTCTCATATCTGCTCTGATTCAGTCTGTTGTCATATGGTTGATTTATATGAAGACATGTATATGATCTCACACGATATATGATTTGAAATGGGGAGATTATTTTAATAGCTTTATCAGATCATCGTGGATATTGTGTTTTGATATTACACCAAAACTTGACAAGTTGTAGTTTCTTAAAGATTAGTTCAAATGTGGAATCTAAACCATATTAATGAACTTTTCTACTTTGATTCATTACATTTTATTAATCTAGTTTGTAGTTTGAATGGCTCATCTACTCATGCATTATTTTGTAGCACCATGTCTTGGTCATTTAGAAAATATTGGTTTACCGAGTTGCACATATCTTCAAAATATGAACACATCTCATACAAGATAAAAAGTTACATTTGTTAATATTACCACCAAATTTATCAGAAGTCTTTAAGTACTGGGAAGCTGTCACACAGAGTGGAGACAAATGTTTCAAAATTCTAATTTTTTTAAGAAAGCTCGAATTTTATCACTGGCACCAAAAACTGTAGTTGTTTTCCTTGAAGTACGAGGTTTACTTAGTTCATTTTCCAAAAACTGTTTGCCAGATATCTAAGTTGAAATAACCATAGTTTGTCCATAAAGTTTTTTCTTTTTTAAGCAGCTAGCTAATTGAGCTTGCAACTCAGTTATACAAATGCTTTTCCTCATACTTAGTATGTAGCAGAAGAGTTTGTGTATATGTAATTCCTATTTTGTCACACAGAATATTAAAAAACAGGTATGCAAGGTGTAATTAAATGAATAATTTTTACTGTTTCATCAAGGACATTCTGAAGTGAAACTGGCTTTTTAAAATTATTATTATTAACTGCAGTGTTCAATGACTGCTAGCACAGTTTTGTGCAACTGCCTTGTTTTGTGCAAAGGCCCCAGCAATTTTACCCAACTTTACTTGTGCACCATCAATGCAAATGTCAATACAGTGAAAAAGACAATAACCTCTTAATATTGTAAAAATAAGTTTGACTTTGTGGACTTCTGAAAGGGTCTCAGGAAATGCCAGCGGTCCACAGGCCACCTTTCGAGAACTGCAAAGTGTCTATGTAAAGTGAACTTATGTATAAAATATAATTTGCCCCAAGACCATTATTTTTTATTTATTTATTTATTTTTAAGGGCAGTGTCACTGGCCCTCACATGCGGGACCTGAACCGGGACCGCTGGCCTCCCAAGCCAGCGCCCAACCACCGCGCCACTGGGCCGGCCCAACCATTGTTTCATCTTCATTTATAATACCTGTATAGAAAAGATTACCTGAAAAGAAACAGGTTTTTAGTAGGCAATGGAATACATCCTTAAGTCATTATTGTGGTCCTCTGGGAGTATTTATTAAGTGCCTATACAAGCAATGATGTTCTGATGAATGTTCTTCAAAATTAAGATAGCTTTTTGCCTGTAGAAAGTCGACCCTATTATCAGTCTTAACTGCACACATAAAAGCAAAATGTCAGATCAACAGATGCACATTGGTTGATTCCACACATTCCATACAGATCTTTCATAACCTTCCTGGGGTTCCTGAGCAAGTCACAGAGTGAATATTTACAAAATAAGGGAGTTGGACTAGGTGATTTCCAAGGTTTCATTCAGCTTTAATGTGTAATTAAATGTGTTTTTCAAAGCAGAATTGGCCTGTTTAATCAAATTGGTATAATTTGTGCTACTGTCCATCAAGAAGCTTAAGCATTAATGTTTTCACAGCATTGAAAGATGGAATGAATATATAGAAGAGGAAAGGGAGGAGACTTGTTAATGGAGAAGGCTTCTAGAGCGCGAGTATTAAGGGGCAGGTAAGATGAATTTGAGATGCACATTGCAGGTATTTAACATTTTAACATATTTCAGAGGTCTCTTTACTAGACTAGAGAAGGGAAGTTTGAGATCTGAAACAACATTAAGGCCTGTAAGTTGGAGCATCAATCAGTGGTATACCCTGATATTGCCATGTATAGTATGAACTACTGAAAATTCTCCAAAGTAAAATGTGGATCAGAACGTTAAATAATTTTGATTCTTAGGTTTTCTTGGTTCCGTTAATTACATTCTGACCATAGAGCTGTAATTTTTTCTTTTTGAAGGGGAAAACAGTATTTAGGCTTTTAAGAATATTTTTGCTTTTTATTTTATTTCATTTTTTTGAGGGCAGTGTCACTGGCCCTCACATATGGGACCCGAACCGGGGCCGCTGGCTTCCCAAACCAGTGCTTAATCACCACGCCACTTGGCCTGCCCTATTTTTTTTTTTTTTTTTAACCACCGGAGTTGTGCAATGAGTACTTCCATATAACCTGGGCAAAATAAGCCACAAATTTTAAGGATGAATCCACTTAAAAGATAATAGTAAATTTTAAAAAGGAGTTTTCTATAATCACGTGACTATTACATCCACATTAAAACATTCATTATTGAAGTCATATTATGTACAAAAAGCTAGCATTGTTTCTGCAGTAAGGGAAATGTCTTCAATGACCCATTCAAGGAAGTTCACGTAGTCCAACTTAAAGAAGCCTACATCCTTTGTGCACTGACTGCACATACTGAGGCTGTATTTCCTGGTCAGACCATGTGGGTTTGAGCAGACGGGGCAAGGATGAGAACCTCGGCAGAATTTTCTCAGATGGTTCCAGAGTACTACTGGTGACCCATCTTGTTCTCTTGGATGCAATGAAGCAAAAGCAAAAAAAACCAACTTTTCTATTTCCTTAAGATATGTCATGATTTTCCTTCTGACATTCTATAAGGAAGGAATACTATTTAGTAAGGAAAAAATGTCACCACACTCAGATTCCTACGCAGTCCAGCACAGTGTCAAAGTCCTTTTTGTTAAAAAACGCTTGTTGGAGGGATTTCGTGAATCCTGGGAAAGTGCTTTGTAGATCCTTAAAAAGGAGAGAGGGCTTGTGTAAAGCAATTTTGTGTTCACGCAAATCAAATTGGGAAGGTGAAAAAGCTGCTATTGTGGCAATATTTAAGGAGAAAAAGACTCCAGAGACTATGTATTTTGGAAATATTTGATAACATTAGTAACGTCAACTAAAGACAAAAAAATCCCCCACCTCTTTGGCAAATCTTTCACAGTTGTGCCAAGAAAAGCAGCTTCATTGGAACATTTTCATAAACTATCATCAGTTATGCAGCAGTGGCTTCACAAATCAGAAATGATATCTTCAGGCACTGCTGTCAAGTGTTATTCAAATAATACCAGCCTCACATTTGAATAACAGCAGACATTTTGAATTAATTAATCAGATGAGATAGTGTAGGCCTTTTCTCATTAGTCTCTGGGTCAGGCTTGGGAAGATATATGCGTTGGTGATGATATACTTGTCTTTAATCGTGATTTATGAAGATTTAGGATTGTGTGTGATTTGTCAAAGGTTCTGGGAAAAGGCTGGTGCATATTTCATTACCTAATCTGAGATTGATTTTATGATGCTAAGAGATATCACTATTGTTCAAATGTGTGGGAAGTACAGGTAGACCTAGCATCTCAGGCTTTTTACTGGTTTATCTTTGCAACTGTCACACAATGCTGTAAACTTTAACTGCTTGTAGTTAACAATTCCTACTTTAATTATAGGCAGATTTTTCATTCTGTCCAAGGGGAAAAGTTTCAATGGTTATTTAGCTAAAATGCATAACAGACATTATAACTATGACCTGGTATGAATCATGCACAAAGTTGGTAAATTTCATGGGTTGGTCATGGTGAAAATATAAAATTTCATGGCTTGTCAAAGATTAATAGAAAAATCCCATTAAAATGGGGCAAATAATGGATGAACAACAAGCAAGGTTACTTTCCTTACATGTTACCTTCCCTCTCAGGACTAATTTAGCAAAATTGGGTATAAAGTTAAATTTTTTCTGAGTTATTCAAGTTATGTTAATAACCTACTATTAAATGAAATAGTTTATGTGAAAATAACTAGTACAATAACTGGTATATACTGGTAAGAGGTACTGAATATTTGCTAGTTTTCTTTTTCCTTTTCTATCTACTTTTCTTCCTTTCCATTTGATGTTTAAAACCCTTAGCATTGTTTAGCCTTTGCATTCATAACAATTTGAGTTTTTAATCTTTCTGGGGCTTAATTCCTTGGATAATGTTTTATTTGGAGGAGAGGAATTGCAAGGGAGGCCTTCATCCTAGCAGACTGGTTAACCAGGGAGGGCCTAGTGTGATACTAAGATCACCTTGTGTCTGCTTCTACAATGTGTGTTATATTGCAGTGGGGTGAGGTAGAAGATGCATGAGAAACCAACTATTAGCCTCTCAGGACATAAAGCATATACTGCCTAATTCAAAGTGGATCTTAATCGTCTGCCTTCTGAGGACAGTTACATGTTTGTGATGAGGAGTATGTGTTTTTCATTCCACTCCCTGGCAAATAATCATATATATTACATGAAGAATTAAGGAATAGTAAGATGATTTTTAACCTTGTCATACAAAATAAAAAATTTACTTTTCTTTGCCATTTTAGACAGATGATTGTCTGGCATTGTTTTATTGGAATGATTAGGCAATTAATAATCATTAGTTCTTTGTCACTTCTTTGTTTTGGGAACTGGGTTATTGCTCCTAAAGCAACATTTGGGGATATCTTAACACAGTTAGAGACAGACAGTTCTAATTGATGTTCACTTTGGGGAATGTAGTTTATAAATAATATGTGTTCGTATTTTGAGAGAGACTTTTTTTGAATTTTTTTTTTAAAGATTTTTATTGGGGAGCCGGGGGAGGGGAACAGCATTGGGGAACCAGGGATTGGGAACGGACAAGTTGTTGTCCTTTTGTTCTTCAGTCTAGTTGTGGAGGACGTTGCTTCACTGGCCCATGTTGGTATTATCATTGCGCTCTTCCTGGGTGAGGCAGATTGGTCGCCGGCCTCCAGACGGCCTCTCACTGCGGCTATTGGCTGCTCACTCCAGCTGCTGGCCACTCACGCTGGCTACCGGCCACTCACTATAGCCTATGGCAGCCCACTGCAAAGGGGCTGCAGCCTACACTGTCGCCGAGACTCGCGCAGCCCAGCTCCAGGTGGAGCTGTTGTCTTAGCTGTAGAGGGCAGTGTCACTGGCCCTCATACGTGGGATCCAAACCGGGGCCGCTGGCGTCCCAAGCCATCTCTTAACCTACTTGCCACTCGACTGGCCCTTGATTTTTTAAATTTATTTTTATTTTTTAAAGATTTTATTGGGGAATTGGGGGGAGGGGAACAGTGTTGGGGAATCGGGGAAGGGAAACAGACAAGTTGCTGTCTTTTTGTTCTTCATTCTAGTTGTGGAGGACGTTGCTTCACAGGCCCATGTTAGTATTGTGATCATTGCACTCTTCAGGGCTGAGGCACATTGGTCGCGGGCCACTGGACAGCTGCTGCGGTGGCTCATGACAACTCACGCCAGCTGCCGGCCACTCATGGTAGCTCACAGCAGCCCACTGCAGTCTCACTGCAGCCTACGCCATCGCCGTCAACTTACAGCAGTCCAGCTCCAGGTCGAGCTGTTGTTCGCCATCTTAGCTGTAGAGGGCGCAGCATCACTGGCCCTCATGTGGGATCTGAACCCGGGTCCTGCTGCTCAGAGCTCATGCTCCCAAGCCAACTCTTTTTTTAAAAGATTTTATTGGGGAATTGGGGAAGGGGAACAGTGTTGGGGAGTTGGAGGTGGGCACATCGTTGGGGAATCGGGGAAAGGGAACAGACAAGTTGCTATTTTTTTTTTCTTCAGTCTAGTGGTGGAGGATGTCGCTTCACAGGCCCATGTTGGTATTGTGATCATTGTGCTCTTCCCGGGTGAGGCAGTTGGTCGCCAGTCATTGGACGGCCACTCACGGTGGCCCATAGCAGCTCATGCTGTTTGCAGGCCACTCACTATAGCCTGTGGCAGCCCCCACTGCAGCAGGGGCTGCAGCCTACGCTTAGAGCTGGCGTCCCAAGCCAACTCTTAACCAACGAGCTACTTGGCCAGCCCAAGAGAGACTTTTTTTTAAATGGAGAGATACAGTATTTAAGAGTAGTTTGGGAGGCAGCTTGATGCAGTGGAACAGTACTGGTTTTTCTAATACAACAAAATCTCTTCTGGAAATGCTACTTGATTGATTCATAACCCCGGCAACTTACCTATTTTTCCTGAACCTTAGTTACCTTTTCCCTGATATAAGGCCACTGATACTTAGCTCTCAAGGTTTTTGTGAGACTTAGAGGTGAATATGTGTATATAGTACCTAATGTGGTATCTGATTGATATATCAGAGGTGCTTGCTTATTAATAAATCACAGCAATTGCTGTTATTTAATTTATTTCTTTAAGAAACATGTATTGAGGACTCATTATGTCAGTAATACAAGTATAAGGCATTAGAGATACAAAGCAAATGCTCTTTGGTGAGAAATAGAGTGATATATGTGCATACTTATAAACTGAATTATCAAGTTAGGTAAGAAGAGGCAGGAGATGAGACCGGCAAGGATCACATAAATGAGGCTAACGCAGTGTGGGGCAGTAGGGAGGGTCATTTTGCGGTGTTTCGGGTATTTACTGATGGGCTTAAGCAAGAGAAAGATATGATCAGAGATTTTTTTTTACATAGTTCACTATGGAAACTTGTAAGGAGTATACTGGTTAGGGGGCTTTTGTAGGTAATGATGATGTGTACTTGCAATGAGTAATAATAGGGATTAAAAAAAAAGGAACAATGGTTTTACTAAAACTAAAAAAAAAAAGAAAGGATTAGGTGATTGATTAGGACTTTTTTGCCTCCCTTCACTTCACTGACTGCTACCTATTTTATGTTATTTTGTTTATTTTCATTGAGGAATTGGGGAAGGGGAACAGTATTCGGGAAGGGGAACAGACAAGTTGTCCTTCAGTCTTAGTTGTGGAGGGTGCAGCTTGCTCAGCTCCAAGTCCAGTTGCCATCCGGCTGCCCATTGGCAGCTCGCGGCGGCTTAGCTCAAGATGCCATGTTCAATCCTAGTTGTGGGGGTGCAGCCCACCATCCCGTGTGGGAGTTTAACTGGCAACCTTGTTGTTAAGAGTGCACGCTGTAACCACTGAGCCACCCGGTGCCCATAGGCAGCTCAGCTTGGGTGCAGCTCAGTGGCCCATGTGGGAATCGAATCGGCAACCCTGTAGCTCAGAGCTCGCGCTCTTAACCAACTGAACTGCTTGGCTGGCCCTCTTCCTACCTATTTTAAAGATCTTAGCTTCAATGTCCTTGCAGGAAACCTTTTTGACCTTCTTCAAGTCTGTGTTAGTTGCCTATCTTATGTGTTCCAATATATTGTAGCATCCTGTTTTTCCCTTCTTACTGTGGTTATGACAGTGTATTTTAATTAAGTAGTATTTAATTTTATATTGCCTCCAATAAATTGTGACCCTCTGAAGGCAGTGATACTATGTTTTTTCATCATTATGTCTCCTAGCACATAGTAGGAAACACTCAGTGTCAGTTTTTGAAATGAATTGAATGTATGCAGTAGGTGAGGGAGAAGGAGAAAATAAGGCTGTTTCTAATATACGCGTAGGTAACCAGCTGAGTAGTTGTCATCAACTGAGAAAAACAGAGGAGAATTGTATTGGTCACGGTATATTCATTATCAGCTTTACTGGATAATGTCAAATTATTTTCCCAACTGCTATATGCATACCAGCAGTATATACTTATTCCATGTGCTTGAAGAGATGAGTTTTTTTTTAATAAATTAATTTATTTTTTGAGGGCACTGTCACTGGCCCTCATATTTGGGACCCGAACCAGGGCCGCTGCCTTCCCAAGCCAGCGCTTAACCACTGCACCACTTGGCCGGCCCTTGTAGAGATGAGTTTAAAAAAAAAAAAGGTATCTTTAGGTGAAATTCACATAACACAAACCATTTTAAAGTGTATAGTTTGGTGAGATTTAGTACATTCACAGTGTTGTGCAACCACCACTTGTCTCTAGTTCCAAAACATTTTCGTCACTCAAAAGACACCCCCATATCTATTAAGCAGTCACTCCCTGTTTCTTCCTTTCCTCTACCCATGGCAACCACCAGTCTGCTTTGTGTCTCTATGGATTTACCTGTTCTGGATATTTCATGTAACTGGCATTACACAGTGTAGTCCTTTGTGACTGACTGGCTTCTTTCACTTAACAGTGTTTTTTTTGTTTTTTTTTTTTTTAAGCTGAGCCATCCTGCCATCTGTTGGCAGCTTAGTGGCAGCTCAGCTCAGGCTAGCATCGAACTGCTGTTGCTCAGAGCTCAGCTTACACCCTTGAGTTATCTCTTAACCAACTGAGCCACTCGGCCGGCCCCACTTAACAATGTTTTCAGAGTTTTTCCATGTTGCAGCATGTATCACTACTTCATTCCTTTTTATGGCTGTAATATGCTATTGTGTGGATATACCACAATTTGTTTATTCATTCATCAGTTGATGACACTTGGGGTTGTTTCCAATTTTTGGCTATCGTGAATAGCTCTTGTGAATATTATGAACATTTGTGGGAAAGTATTTGTATTGAGTACATGGTTTCAGTTCTTTGGGGTATATACCTAGGAGTAGAATTGCTAGGTCATGTGATAATTTTATGTTTAACTTTTTGAGGAAACAGCAAACTACTTTTTACGGTAAGTGTATTACTTTACATTGCCACTAGCAATGTCTTGGGATTCCACTTTCTCACCAACACTTGTAATTTTCCATTAACCCTCCTTTGGGTGCAACTGATTTCACAGATTCATTGCACACACATTTTCAAATATCGAACAGTTAACTTAGGCATCATAACTCATCGCTTCTGTATCTTACCCCTCTACCTTAACCTATTGCCAGTTGTGTTTGTGACTTAGTACAGTAAAGACGTATTTCATAACGGCGTCTTTGTGTGCAATGAATCTGTGAGATCAGTTGCGCCGGACTTAAAAAAAAAAAAATTATAGGGCCGGCCGAGTGGCGCGTTGGTTAAGAGCTGGCTTGGGATGCCAGTGGCCCCAGTTTGGATCCCACATATGAGGGCCAGTGACACTGCCTTCTACAGCTAAGATGGTGAACAACATCTTCACGTGGAGCTGGGCTGCTCAAGTCCCTGTGATGGTGTAGGCTGCAGCCCCTACTGCAGTGGGCTGCCATAAGGTACAGTGAGCAGCCGGCAGCCAGCGTGAGCTGCCAAGAGCCTCCGTGAGTGGCCGTCCAGAGGCCAGCGACCAATCTGCCTCATCCGGGAAAAGTGCAATGATAATATTAACATGGGCCAGCGAAGCAACGTCCTCCACAACTAGACTGAGGAACAATAACAAAAAAAGACAGCAACTTGTCCGTTCCCAATCCCTGGTTTCCCAATGCTGTTCCCCTCTCCCAACTCCCCAATAAAGATCTTTAAAAAAAAAAAAATTATAGCCATTCTAGTCGATATGACATGGCATCTCTTTGTGGTTTTGATTTGCATTTTCCTGACAACTGCTGATGTTGAGAATCTTTTCATGTGCTTGTTGGCTATTTGTATATCCTCTTTAGAGAAATGTATTTTCAAATCCCTTTTCCATTTTTTAATTGGGTTGTCTTTGTTGTTGAATTGTAAGAGTTTTCTTAATATATTCTGGATACTAGGCTCTTATCAAATATATGGTTTGCAAATACTTTCTCCTGCAAATATATTCTGTAGCTTGTATCACTTTCTTGGAAATGTTCTTTGACATGTTTAAGTTTTTAATTTTGATGAAACCCAATTTATCAATTTTTGTTTTTGTTGTGTGTTTTGTTTTTGGTGTAACATCTAAGATTTCATTGCCAAATCAAAGGTCATGAAGAACACTGTATTGTCTTCTAAGAGTTTTATTGTTTTAGCCTTTATATTTAGATGGTTAATTTTTGTATATGGTGTGAGGTAGTGGTCCAACTTTATTCTTTTGGATGTAGATATCTGGTTGTTCCAGCATCATTTGTTGAGGAGACTTCTTTCTGCATGGAATGGTCTTGGCACTCTTGTCAAAAATCATTTGGCTGTAGATACATGGGTTCATTTCTGGACCCTGAATTCTATTCCATTGATCTGTATGTCTGTCCTTATTCTATTACTGTGCTCTTTTGATTACTATAGCTTTGCAGTAGGTTTTGAAATTGGAAAGTCAGAGTTCTTTAACTTCATTCTTCTTTTTCAAATTGTTTTGGCTATTCAAGCTCCCTTGAGAGTCCATATAAATTTGAGGATTGACTTTTCCCTTAATCAAAAAATCATGATAGGGATTGTGTTGAATTTGTATGTTGCTTTGGACAGTATTGCCATCTTAACAATATTAAGTTTTCCAATCCATGGATATGGGATGTCTTTCCATTTATTAGATCTTCAATATGTTCCAGCAATGTTTTGTAGCTTTCAGTGTACCAGTCTTTCACCTTCGTGGCTGAATTTATTTCTAGGTGTTTTATTCTTTTGAATGCTATTGTAAATGGGATGTTTTCTTAATTTTATTTATTGATTATTTTTTGCTGGTGTATAGAAACAGCTGATTTTTGTGTGTTGATTTTGTACCTTGTAATTTTGCTGAATTTGTTTATTAATACTAGTAGTTTTTTGTGTGGATTCTTTGGAATTTTCCATACATAGCATCATATAATGAAAATAGATATAGTTGGGCCAGTTGAGTGGCGCATTGACTGGGAGTTGGCTTGGGACACCAGTTCTGAGCAGCAGGGCCCCTGGTTCAGATCCCACATGAGGGCCAGTGACGCTGCGCACTCTACAGCTAAGATGGTGAGCAACAGCTCGACCTGGAGCTGGGCTGCCGTGAGTAGCCTGCGACGACGTAGGCTGTAGTTGGGCTGGCTAGCAGCTGGCATACCCTTTCGTGAGCTGCCCTTAGCCTCCATGAGTGGCCGTCCAATGGCTGGTGAGTGACTGCCTCACCCAGGAAGAGTGCAGTGATAATACCAGCATGGGCCAGTGAAGTTACGTCCTCCACAACTAAGCTGAAGAACAAAAGGGAAGCAACTTGTCTGTTCCCCTTCCACAGTTCCCCAATAAAATCTTAAAAAAGAAGAAGAAAATAGATATAGTTTTATTTCTTCCTTTCCAATTTGGATGCCCTTAATTTTTTCCTTGCCTCGTTGACCTGACTAGAACTTTAAGTAAAATGATGAATGACCGTGGTGAAAATGGGCATCCTTGTCTTATTCTTGATCCTTGAGGGAAAGCTTTCAGTCTTTTACCATTGAGTATGATGTTAGTTGTTGTTGTTGTTTATATATACGCTTTATTTTTATTTTTTTATTTTTTATTTTATTTGAGGGCAGTGTCACTGGCCCTCATATGTGGGACCCGAACTGGGGCCGCTTGCTTCCCAAGCCAGTGCTTAACCACTGCGCCACTCGGCCAGACCAGTTGTTGGTTTTTATAAATGCCTTTTATGTTGAGGAAGTTTTCTTCAGTTCCTAGTTCTGATTTTTAAGTTTTTTAATGAAAGGCTATTGGATTTTGTCAAATACCTTTTTTTTCTTTTTGATTAATTGAAATAATCACGTTTCAATAGGGTTTTGTTTTTCTTTTTGTTTTACTCGTTCTGTGAATGTGGTATATTACATTGATTGATTTTTGTATGTTGACCCATCCTTGCATTCTTGAGATAAATCCCTCATGGTCATGGTATATTACCTTTTCAAAATGCTCTTGGGTTTGGTTTGCTAGTGTTTTGTTGGGGATTTTTGCATCTACATTCACAAAGAATATTGTTTGTAGTTTTCTTTTCTTTTGGTAACTTTCTCTGCCTTTAGTATCATAATAATAACTTGCCTCAAAGAATGAATTAGAGGGCCTGCCGAGTGGCTCAGTTGGTTAAGCACTGGCTTGGGAAGCCAGCGGCCCTGGTTCGGTCTCACATATGAGAGCTAGTGAGACTGCCCTCAATAAAAAAAAAAAAAAAAAAAAAAGAGTGCGAGCAGAGCTCTGAGCAACAGCAGTTCGATGCCAGCCCGAGCTGAGTTGCTGTTGAGCTGCCAACAGGTGGCAGGATGGCTCAGCTAAAAAAAAAAAGGAATGAATTAGAGATTTTCTTAATGGACTCTGAAGCGGATAGCTGAGAGCAGTGGTCACCCTACTGAGTTATGTTTCAGCTCTGGATTCATGAAAGCTGACTGGCTCCACAGACTGCATTTCCTGGAAACTAGAGGACACAATGGCACAACTGACACCCGGACCTGAAGCCATGATCAGTTGCTCCCTGCCTTGGCCCTGACCTGTCAGTAGAGGCCCCAGCCGCAGCTCCCATAGCAACCATGATTAATGATTTTTTTCCCTCATAACTGTATAATATAATCACTAGATGCTTCGGGGAACCAGGGTTTGTTTTTTAATTTTAAAATTTTTAAAAATTTTATTAGTTTCAGGTGTACAAAACAGTGCAATAGTAAGACATTTACACACCTCACAGGGTGATGACCACCTCCCCCAAATTACTGCCTCTCTGATGTTGTATATGGCTGTTGCAATTCCATTGACTCTTATTTCCTACGTTGACTACCGCATCCTGTGACTATATATACACTTTTATATATATATATATATATATATATATATATATATATTTATGTATATATAAAATTATAGTTGACATTCAGTATTGTTCAGCTTTAGCTTCGGTTGTACACTGCAATGGTCGGACCTCATGTTTTGGAGAGCACTAGCTCACCTGTGTCTCTGGACTAGACACCAGCTCCTTAGATAAACCTTTACTTTCTTTGCTGCAAAAAATAAAAAAAAATAAGAATGAATTAGAAGTGATCCTTCCTTGTTTTTGGAGGAGTTTGAGAAGAAGTGGTGTTAATTTTTTTTTTTTTTTGAGGGCAGTGTTACTGGCCCTCATATGTGGGATTGAACTGGGGCCGCTGGCTTCCCAAGCCAGCGCTTAACCACCACGCCACTCGGCTGGCCCTTTATTTATTTATTTATTTTGTTTGTTTGTTTATTTATTTTTAAACATTTCGTTTTAATTTTTTTCATTTTTATTTATTTATTTTTTTTGAGGGCAGTGTTACTGACCCTCATATGTGGGACCGAACCAGGGCCACTGGCTTCCCAAGCCAGCGCTTAACCACCGCGCCACTCGGCCAGCCCCCAATTCTTTTTTAAACATTTGGTAAAATTCACCAGTGAGGCTATCTTGTTCTGGCCTTTTCTTTGTTGGAAGATTTTTGATGACTTATTCAATCCCTTCACTTGTTATAAATCTAGTCAGATTTTCTATTTCTTCTTGAGTTTCTTTTGGTAATTTGTGTGTTTCAAGGAATTTGCTTATTTCTTCAAGGTAATCTAATTATTTTGTATACAGTAATCCTTTGTATTTCTGTAAGGTTAGTGGTAACGTTCCCACTTTCATTTCTTGTTTTAGTTATTGGAGTCTTCATTCTGGTTTTAGTCTGGTTTTAGGTTGTCAATTTTGTTGATACTTTTAAAGAACCAAAATTTGGTTTCATTCATTCTGTTGTTTTTCTAGTCTTAATTTTTCGATCTCTATACTCTAACCTTTATTATTTGTTTCTTTCTGCTAGCATTGAGTTTCATTTGTTCTTTTTGTAGTTCCTTAAGGGATAAAGTTAGGTTATTGATTTGAGATCTTTGGTCTCTTTTGATGTAGGCATTTATAGCTATACGCGTATTCCCTCTGAGCTCTGCTTTTGCGGTATCTTGTATGGTTTGGTATATTGTGTTTTCTTAAGTATGTCTTACATATTTTTGTTCCTCATTCCATTACCTCCTTCCTTTGTTGTCTCTTGATTTTTTGTAGTGTATCATTTTGACTCTTCTCATTCCTTTTGTGTATGTATTTTAGATATTTTCTTAGTGGTCACCTTTGGGATTAAAAATAATATCCTCAAATTTACAACAATGTGGTTTAAACTGATGTCAATTTTGCTTCAATAGCATATGAAAATTCTACTCTTCTATAACTCCATCTCCCTCTTTTATGTGTTATTGTTGTAAATTTCATCTTTATACATTATGTGCTAATTAAAATAGATTTATGATTTTTAATCCATTTGTCTTTTAAATTATATGGGAAACACAGAGAGACATTATAAACCAAAAATACAGTAACATTGGCTTTTATATATACCTATGTAGTTACCTTTGCTGAAATTATTTATTTCTTCATATGGCTTCAAGTTACTGTCTAGTATCTTTTCATTTCAGCCTGAAGGACTCCATTTAACATTTCTTGTAGGGCATATTTACTAATAATGAAATCCCACTTTTATTTGCCTTGGGATGCTTTAGTTTCTTTTTCATTTTTGAAGGATAATTTTACCAGATACAGAATTCGTAGTTGGTACTTTTTCCCCTTCAGCACTTTAAATGTGTCATTCCAATTCTAGCCAGTCTTCATGGTTTCTGATGAGAATTTGACTGTTAATCTTATTGAGAATTCCTTGAATGTAATGAGTTGCTTCCTTTTGCTACTGTCAGGAGCTCTCTTTGTCTTTCAGCAGTTTGATAATAATTTGTCTCAGTGTGGATCTCTGTGTTTATCTTTCTGGGAGCTTATTGAACTTTTGTCAAATTTTGGAAGTTTCAGCCATCATTTTTTTCAAATATTTTCTGCCTCTTTCCATCTGTCCTCTTTCTGGGACTTCCATTGTATATGTTGGTATGCTTGGTGGTTTTATAGTTCTCTTAAGCTATTTTCATTTTCTTATTTCTTATTTCTTTTTTCTTTACAGACTAGATAATTTCAAGTGACCTATCTTCAAGTTCAGTGATTCTTTCTTATGTCCTCTGAAGTGTGCTTTTGAAACCCTCGTGTGAATTTTTCATTTTTAGTTGTATTTTCCAGTGTTTGCTAATTGTCTTTCTGGGGAGTCATCCCTTCATCTATTAGCTACTCCATTTGCAACCGTGGCTTAGTTTTTGCTGCCTACTTGTGCTGAGCCTAGAGATCAACTAGAGGTGAAAGCTCAGGGTATTCTCAGGTCTCAGAGCTTGTGTCCTTCCCTGAGCATTCACATGACTTTCAGTAGTCTGTAGTATATGTGGAGCTTTTCAATGCCCTGATTTCCCAAGAAACAGCCTTCCTGGCCTTTTTCCCCAGGCTTATGGTGTTCCATGGTTTGCCTCAGTTATAACATTTTGCTCTACGTGGCAACAGGTTTTTCCTTTTCCATATATATAATTCTTTTTTTTTTTTTTTTTTTTTTTTTGGAATGTCTCTTTTTACACTTTGAGTGAGTTCAAGTTAAATGAAAGAGATAAGCACCTTATGTTAGTCCTTCAGGCAGTGCCAGACAGGTCAAAACAAACACAATTTTCTGAGAAAAAGATCTGCTCTCCTCTTTCCAAAACCAGGGATAATTTCAGTTTCAACAGTAGGGTTGTTGGCTGCTGTCTTTGAGGCTATTACTGAGTCAGGTTGGGAAATTGGACAGGGAAAAAAGTAAAAATGGCATGAAACTTGACTACTGTTTTAAAGTTACCTGTTTTTGATTCAGTGTTTACTTGCTTTCTGTAAACCTTTGACTATTTACAGAGTTCTGAAACACATGATTCTTAGTTTTTGCATGGCTTTTCAATGTTTCTGTGAGCGACTGGCCCATAGAACTACTTACTCTTTTCTGCTGATTTCACTGTTGTAAGAGAGATCATTTTTGAGTATTCTGAGTTTGTGGTGCCAATGGGAAGGCCCAGTGTACATGTTCCACAGGTAGTTAGATATGAGTCTGAGTCTTTCTTAAGGAGGAGCTCTGAGCTATAGATAAAGATTGGGAGGTCATCAGCTTGTGGAAAATACAAGGGTGGCAAAAATCATTGGGAGGATCCCAGGGAATATCACTAGAGGAGACAACAGTGGGGGCAAAGAAATAATGATAACAAAGTACAAGGAAAACCAGGAGACTGTGTAGGGTGGACTGAAAGCTAAGAAGGTAGGGTTGCAAAGACAGAAGAATGATTTCCAATGGTGAAGATGAAACTTGCCCAGTAAGATGAAACTGACGTTAAGTGCCCTTATTATAAATTGCTTCAGTAGAATGGTGATATTTGAATGAAAGACGAGAGGAATTGGATAGTAACTAGAAGTTGATTCAAGGTCAGAGTTTTTCTTTTTCTTTTAAGTTGGCACAGGATTTGAACATATTAGTTTGGAGTGGTAGGAGGACTGCAGAGTGGATAGAGTAGAACAGACATGAATGAGGAGTACAGGTGAATAGAGTTAAGAGCATAGAAGGAGTTGGCTTTCATTACGTGGTGGATATTATATACATTTTTAAGTCTGGAGATAAGGTGAAAGATGAATAAGGATTTTGAGAAATTTATAAGTGGGAATTGGAAAGCTGAAGGAAAGTACTGCATGGATTAACTTTTTTTTTTAATTGATGAAGTAGGAAAGGTCATCTGTTAAGTAGACTGGAGTGAAGTAGGGATTGAGGGGATTGATGAAGGTCTGGAACAGTTACTGAAGAAAATGTAAGAAAAAGAATGGATTGTTAGGTTGAGGGCTCAGTTGAGATTGGAGGCTGATAATTGAAATGGTACTAGAATGACCACCTGTGCTTTCTCCAGCAAGTTCACACAGATTGTAACATTAGTATATGCTGGGGGGGGGTTGCTTGACAGATGGGAGAAAAGAATAGGGGTGAAGTGGGTTATAGGGCTCTACTGCAAGAATAGTTAAGATATTCGACCATATAATCCATTATGGACAGGCAAGATAGCTAAGGTAGTTGTTAATAGACAATGAGAAAATGGAGGGACGTGAGGATTGGTTGACTCAATTAGATCGAGAAACAGGTGGAGTGGGAGAAAAGGAGTGTGAGGGCTGGCAGTATAAGAGGCTGTGATCATAGAATGAGACATTTTAATTTTACTCCAGAGGTTGAGCAGTTCTAGGTGATGAATGATAAAGTCTAGGATGTATCCCCGGGAGTTGGTGAGTCAAAGTGAAATGGAGGTAAGTGTTATTGATTTTAAGAAGGTCAAAGAACTGTAAGACTAAAATGTTGGTTGAATTTCTTATGCTCTCTGAAGCCAGCCTAATGGCATGACTTGGGATAGAGAGGAAGACTGAGTCTTGTGCCAACATTTTTAATGAATGTGGATGATTATTAATATTAGTTAATGAACAACAGTGTATGTAACCTTGCCAAGTTGATTTTTCTTATATAATTAGTTGTTTCCTATAGAGATCAAGCTATGGTGAATTTATTTGGAAATAAGCAGATATTAAGTAGGAAAATGAAACCCATATAAGCACTGTTCATACCGTTAATTTATTCTGCAGATATTCACTGAATGCTTTTTCTGGGCCTTGAGGTTGCTCACAGTCTAGTGGAGGAAACAAATATCTAAACAGATCATTGATATAGTGTGCTAAATGTTATAGTGGAATAGTGGTCTCGTGGGATATATTCCAAAATCCTTTGGAGTGGGCAAGAAACCATGAAAACGTGTTCTTAAATGTATCCATTTCTTTGTACTTTCTTTGTAATTTTGTAATGCAAAAGATATCAGACAACATAAAACATATAGATAACATCCAAATATTCATGTTTATGGCATGTAGTTTAAGAAATAAAAATATTAAGATGCAATAGAAAGCTTCCTGTGTATCCTTCCCTAATTCCATCCCTTTCTCTTCTACTGTATCCCACTCTGAGTTTGTTCATCATTCACATGAATTTTTTTAGTTGCATGTCTTGAACCCCATAAAATTGTTTCATACTACTCTTTTTTTTTTTTTTTTTTAAAGATTTTATTGGGGAATTGGCGGAGGGGAACAGCGTTGGGGAATCGGGGAAGGGGAACAGACAAGTTGCTGTCTTTTTGTTCTTCAGTTTAGTTGCGGAGGATGTTGCTTCACTGTTGGTATCGTCATTGTGCTCTTCCCGGATGAGGCAGATCGGTCGCTGGCCTCTGGATGTCGCTCATCGCGGCTATTGGCAGCTCACGCTTGGCTGCCAGCCGCTCACGCTGGCTGCGGGCCACTCACTGCAGCCCACGGCAGCCCACTGCAGCAGGGGCTGCAGCCCACACCATCGCCGGGGCTCGCACAGCCCAGCTCCAGGTGGAGCTGTTGTTAGCTGTGGAGGGCAGTGTCACTGGCCCTCATGTGGGATCCGAACCGGGGCCGCTGGCATCCCAAAACCAGCGCTTAACCAATGCGCCACTCGGCCGGCCCTCATACTACTCTTATCTTTCTGAAATTTGATTTTTTCCCCCACTCAACATTGATTTTAAGAATTTTTAACATTGATACATTTAGCTCAAGTTTGTTTTTCCTGCTGTATAGTTTTCTATTATTTGACTATTCTAGAAGCTTTAATTTTCCCAGTGGTGGATATTTAAATTGCTCTAATTTTTCATATTATGAAATGCTGTTATAAATGTTCCAGTACACATCTTTTTGAGCTCAGTTATCAATTACTGCATAAGAAATCACCCCCAAACTGAGCAGCTTAAAAAAGCAAATATTTATCATCTCAGTTTCTGTGAATTAAGCGTCTAGACACACCTAGACACAACTAGGTGCCTTAGATTTAGTCTCTCGTAAGATTACAGCGGGTTTGCAGTCATCTCAGGGCTCAATTGGGGGACCATTTGCCTCCCTGTTCACTCACATGGCTGTTGGACAGAGACATCAGTTCCTTCCTATGGTGTCTCTGTAGGGCATCTCGAAATATGGCAGCTGGCTTCCCGCTGATTGAATGAGGGAGTGATTGAGAGGGAACCCAAGGTGGAAGCCACAGTGTATCTGTAACCTAATCTTGGAAGCCTATCACTTCTGCCGTATTCTGTTCAGCTGGAGGGAATCTAGTCCACATCCAAGGGGAAGAGATTACATAAGGGTGGGAGAGTGAGGTCATTGGAGGCCTTCTTAGAGGCTGTCTACCACACTGGGTCATAGGTTGCACATCATCAGCTTTACTAGATGTTGTGAAATTTCTACCTGAGGTGTCTATTCTGATGTATATTTTCCTAAAAAATAAGACTTAAACTTTACTAATATTTAAAATAGGAATTGACACTGGTGGCTTGTGTGTTAAAAGCTTATTTGTTACTTACAGTGTTCAGTATTGGGAGGGAACAGTGGGAGTTCCAAGTTTGCTTCTCTTTTGCCAGTTTGTGTGCCTGGTTGGGAGTATGTGTTTATTGTACTATCTAAATTTAACTAAATTAATGCTCACAAAACATACAATTTATCTAAGAAATATCTGCAAAGAAAACCATGGGTTAAAATGAGAATAATAATGCAATTTTGTGTTAAGGAAAGGGGAGAACTGATATTTCCACTCTTGGTATAAGCTCTTAGCTGTGTATGAATGAAAATAAATATAATGTTTGACAGAAAGCAAAAATACTAAAATCACTGAGACCAATTTTTTATAATTTAATTATAAATAAACGTTATAATTTTTAATTTTGTATTTTATAATTTATCACTATTATAACAATGAACCTCATACTAGTTGTATATTGTGTGTTAAAATATTAGCTAAGTTAGTAGTATTTGCACATTATGTCTATAAATTCAATAAATATGCATATATTGGGAGTACATGATTGAATTTGTAGATTATTCTATTAGAACCCTAGTTCTAATAGGTATGCAAAAAATACTGTGAGGGGGCCGGCCGAGTGGCTCAGTTGGTTAAGAGTTGGCTTAGAGCTCGAGCTCTGAGCAACGGGACCGCTGGTTCGATTCCCACATGGGCCAGTGAACGCTGTGCCCATGCTGAGCTGTTGCTGAGCTGCCAACAGATGGTAGGATGGCTTAGGTGGTGTAACAACGAGATTGCCTGTTAGATGGTGGGCTATGCCCACCCACAACTAAGAATGAACCTGGCACTTTGAGCTGAGCTGCCATTTGGATGGCTAAGTGGATAGGGCGTGCGCTCTTAGCAACAAGGCTGCCGGGTTCGACTCCCTTATGGGATGGTGGCTATGCCCACCCTCAACTAAGATGAACTCAGCACCTTGAGCTGGGGTGCCACTCGGATGGCTCAGTGGATAGAGCGTGCGCTCTTAACAACAAGGCTGCTGGTTCGACTCCCACATGGGATGGTGGCTACGCCCACCCATAACTAAGATTGAACACAGCATCTTGAGCTTAGAGGCCACGAGCTGCCGACAGGAAGTCAGACGGCAACTGACGCCCTCTACAATGAAGATTGAAGAACAATAACTTGACTAGTCCCTTCCCCAGTTCCCCAACACTGTTCCCCTCCTCCAATTCCCCAATACAATCTTAAAAAAAAAAGTACTGAGAGAGTAAAGAGGAGAGAGCAACTGACTGCCTAAAGATGTCCGGAAAGGTTTCACAAAGAGGATAGATTTTGAACTGGTTCACAAAGGAGAGATAAGAGTCTAAATGGCAGAAAAAGGATAAGGGGGGTATGTTTGGCAGAGGAAATAGCATTTACAATGGAATAAATCCTTCAGGGTATGGCTTTTTGAAGAATAGTAACTTCCCTAGGTAGTTAGAATGAGAATTGTGGGGGAGTTGAATGGAGATTGACAATGGTGGTGTAGCATGGCCAGAATGTAGATTCCATCAAGCTAGTGGAGATCAGTTCTATAGGACTGGCACGATCCTCTAGGATTAAGGAGTTCTCTGACTGGAGACTGGCAGTTCGGCACTACAGTGCTCACTTTAGGTCCAGACTTAAATGGCCAGCCTCAGCTTATAGCTCCCAGTGAGAGGGACTATTGTTTTGGGGTTTTTTATTTTTTTAAAGATTTTATTGGGGAATTGGGGAAGGGGAACAATGTTGGGGAATTGGGGTAGGGGAACAGTCAAGTTGTCTTTCAATCGTAGTTGCGGGAGGGCGCAGTCCACCATCCCATGGGGGAGTTGAACTGGCAATCTTGTTGTTCGGAACACGTGCTCTCACCAGCTGAGCCATCCTGCCGCCTGTTGGATGGCTCAGCGGTAGCTCAGCTCGGGCGCAGAGTCACTGGCCCACGTGGGAATCAAACCAGCGACCCTGTTGCTCAGAGCTCACACTCTTAACCAACTGAGCCACTTGCTGTCCCTGTTTTTTTTTTTTTTTTTTTTTTTTAAGATTTCATTGGGGAATCGGGGAAGGGGAACAAACAAGTTGCTATCCTTTGGTTCTTCAGTCTAGTTGCGGAGGATGTTGCTTCACTGGCCCATGTTGGTATCGTCATTGCGCTCTTCCCAGGTGAGGCAGTTGCTCACCAGCCATTGGATGGCTGCTCATGGTGGCTCATGGCACCACACGAAAGCACACGCCCGCTGCTGGCCAGCCCCACTGCAGCCTAGCTGTGGCTGGCGACTCTCGGCAGCCCAGCTCCAGGTCAAGCTGTTGTTCACCATCTTAGCTGTAGAGGGCGCAGTGTCACTGGCCCTCATGTGGGATCTGAACTGGGGCCCTGCTGCTCAGAGCTGGCGTCCCAAGCCAACTCTTAACAACGCTCCACTCGTCCTGCCCTGTTTTTTTGTTTTTTATAAACAAAAAAATTTAGAGTAGATAATTTTCTTCCACTCCTGCTCCTCCTTCTTTTCCTCCTCCTCCTTCTGCTCTTCCTCCTTCTTCTTCCTCCTCCACCTCCTTCTGCTACTTCTCCTCTTCATTATTGTTATTATTATTGTTATTATTTAAACAGCTTTAGTGAGGTATAATTCACTTAAATAAACTGCACATATTTAAAAATTACAATGTGATACATTTTTTTTCTTTAATATTTTATTGGGGAATTGGGGAAGGGAACAGTGTTGGGGAATTAGGGAAAGGAACGTTGTGTTTTTCCAGGACCCATCAGCTCCAAGTCAAGTCTTTGTCCTTCAATCTTAGTTGTGGAGGGCACAGGTCAGCTCCAAGTTCATTCACCGCTTTCAATCTAGTTGTGTGTGTGTGTGGGGGGGGAGAGGGCACATCCCACTCTCCCATGTGGGATTCAAAGGGGCAACCTTGTTGTTAAGAGCATGCACTCTAACCAACTGAGCCATCCAGCTTCCCGTCCGAGCCATTCAGCCACCCGTCCGCAGCTCATGGCTGCTCAGCTCAAGGTGCTGTGTTCAATCTTAGTTGTGGCGGGTGGTGCGAGAAGGGGGTCAGGGGCGCAGCCCACCATCCCATTCGGGAATCAAACCGGCAAAGAGCATGCACTCCAACCACTGAGCCATCCGGCCACCCATTGGCAGCTCAGCTCAGGGGCAGCTCACTGACCCATGTGGGAATTGAACTGGCAACCCTGTTGCTCAGAGCTTGCGCTCTAACCGACTGAGCCACCATTCAGGCCCATATGATAAGTTTTGACCTATGTTTATTCACATCACTGAAATCAAGATAATGAATTATTGGCCCAGCTGAGTGGCGCTGTGTTTAAGAGCTGGCTTGGTATGCCAGCGGCCCCGGTTCGGTTCCCACATATGAGGGCCAGTGACACTGCCCTCTAAAAAACAAAACAAACAAACAAAAGGTAATGAATTATTCACCACCCTGAACCTTTTTGGTGCCTTTTGGATGAATTTAAAAAACAAAGTATCAAGGTGACATTGGTTAGTAACAATATATGTTTCAAATATACAATTCTATAATACGTCATCAATATATTGCATTGTGTGCTCTAGTCTAGTCCCCTTCCTTCAGCTTATATTTTGCCCCCTTTACCCTCTTCATTCTCCCCCAACCCCTTCTATTCTGCTAACCATGTCTGTGTCTATGAGCTTGTTTTGTTTCGTCCTTTATTGCTCTCTGTTTTATATCCCCCATATGAGTGAAATCATATGGTTCTTGTTCTTTTCTGCCTGACTTATTTCTCTTAGCATGATAACTCTAAAGATCTATCCATGTTGTCACAAATGGCAGTATTTCATCCTTTCTTATGGATGAGTAGTATTTCATTGTGTATATATACCATATCCTCTTTATCCAGTCATCCATCGAAGGACACTTAAGCTGTTCCCATGTCTTGGCTACCATGAATAATGTTGTAATAAACATAGGGGTACACGTATTCTTTACAAATAAATGTTTTCAAATTTTTCTGACAGAAACCCAGAAGAGGACAAACTGCTGGGTCATATGGTAGCTCTATTCTTAATTTTTTTGGAGAATTTCCATAGTGTTTTCCATAGTGGCTGTAGCAATTTACATTCCCACCAGCAATGTATGAGGGTTCCTTTTCCTCCACATCCTTTCCCACCCTTGTTATTTCTTGTCTTTTATTGATAATAGCCATTCTAATAGGTATGAGGTGGTATCTCATTGTGGTTTTGATATACATTCCCCTTATAGTGAAGTTGAGAATCTTTTCATATATCTGTTAGTCATTTGTATGTATTCTTGGGAAAAGTATCTGTTCTGGTCCTCTGCTCATTTTTTTTTTCCCTTCTGTGCGTTTTTTGTTTGGATTGTTTATTTTTTTGTTGTTGAGTTGTATGAGTTCTTTATATATTTTGGATTTTATCTCCCTATCAGAGGTATTGTTTGTAAATTGGATGAATTTTGAAAAATTTAACACCATATATTAAAGATATATAAAATGAAACAGGTTTTTTTTGTTTGTTTGTTTGTTTTTGAGGCAGTGTCACTGGCCCTCATATGTGGGAACTGAACATGGGCCGCTGGCGTCCCAAACCAGCTCTTAACCACCACGCTACTCAGCCAGCCCAAAATGAAACAATTCTTAAAATTTCAAAGAAAATTTTAAAAAGCTTTCCATTATGAAGATTTAAAAACATACACACTAGAGAAAATGTATAATAAACTTCAATGTACTCTATCCCCAAACTTCAGTGTGTTAGCATTTTTATTTTTTTAAAGATTTTATTGGGGAATTGGGGGAGGGGAACAGTGTTGGGGAATCGGGGAAGGGGAACAGACAGGTTGCTGTCTTTGTTCTTCAGTCTAGTTGTGGAGGACTTTGCTTCACAGGCCCATGTTGGTATTGTGATCATTGCACTCATCCTGGCTGAGGCAGATTAGTTGCCAGCCATTGGATGGCTGCTCAGGGCAGCTCACGCTGGCTGCTGGCGACTTACGGCAGCCCAGCTCCCGGTCGAGCTGTTGTTCACCATCTTAGCTGTAGAGGGCGCATTGTCACTGGCCCTCATGTGGGATCCAAACCAGGGTCCTGCTGCTCAGAGCTTGTGTCCCAAGGCAGCTCTTAACCAAGGCGCCACTCAGCCGGCCCAGCATTTATTTATTTATTTATTTTATTTTTTGAGGGCAGTGTCACTGGCCCTCATATGTGGGATCGGAAACTGGGGCCGCCGGCTTTCCAAGCCAGCGCTTAACCACCGCGCCACTCGGCCGGCCCAGCCCAGCATTTTTAATCTTATTATCATAAGGTTTATGCTTTCTGCTTCTTACCAATGTGTAATGCTTTCTTGCAAAACCCTGATTACATGAATTCTTCATTTTACATGAGGAAATTAAAACCTGGAGAAATAACTGGAAAAATATTTTAAATAGTGGAAATGTGAGAGTTGATGGACAGGAAAAACCTTATTTTCTACCCCTGTGTTTGCGAGACTCGTGAGACTCTAAAGAGTACTGTGGACTGGCAGTATCCTCATCACCTGGGAGTTTATTAGAACTGTAGATGGTCACGCCCCACTCCAGTCTTATTGAATTAGAAATTGTATTTTAATAAGATTTTCAGATGATCATATACACGATAAAGTTTGAGAAGCGCACAGTAATATGGCAGATGGCTTCTTTGGGCAACAGTTAAATTTTAGAATTAAAAATCTTTCATGAATTGAAGTACGTTAAAGGGGAAAAAAAATCAGAAATCTGACTTTAGCTACTGCTTAGTTTCTGTTATTAAATGATACCCTGTATAGTTCTGTGAGAAGTTAATCTTTTAGTTTTCCCCTATGTACATTATTTTCAATTTATAAGAAAAGACTCTGAAGATAAAATAACAAGTACCTATACAGTTATAATTACCCATTTATTCCTTTTGCCAGGTTCATGTTTGGACTGTGAAGAGGAAGTAGAAGCCTCATGGCTATTTTCTTTTTTTTTTTTTTTTTTTTTACTGCCGCATAAGTTAATAAACTTAAAGCAAAACCCAGTTTTTTCTCTTCCCCTTTCATCCTAAAGACAGCAAAGTTGGGCAACCAGAAGGCAGAATTAAACACTGTTCAATGTGTATACCAAGGGAGGACCTCATGTTGTGTTCAATCTAGCTGGCTAGGAAACCCTTCCATTAGTCTCTTCCTAATGTTTGCACTGAATGAGCCATTACATTTTGAAGGCAACACTGACTGAATTCAGTATTGATGCATTCACTTACCAACTTTTCTGCCTCCGGCAGAACAGTCTTTTACTAATGGTAGTGTACGAACAGCAGCCACTGGCTTCATCCTCATTTTAAAGGAAGCCTTGTAATATTGCTTCATTGCCATATCCCTTATATATATGGGCCCTGTTAGAAGTCTATTCTTTGTGCCCATGCTCCAGAAGCATTTTCTAGACGATTGTTACTCGTTAATGGAAACCCTTTTGTTTGGTATGGTCCCAGGTAAAAACTTGTGCAGGATTGAAATGTGTTTTGAGGTGTATTGTGTTATAGTAAGCTTAACAAAGAGGAAATATCCATGTTCTTTTGATTTGTAATGTTTTCACATATAGCACCTAGCTGGTATATCTTCATACCTTTCAGAGAATCATTTGGCAGCTGAAAAAACTAAAAATAGATTTGAGAATTTAGTAAAAGAGGTTTTATCAGTACTTTTTATTGCTGTTGTATTCTTTCTGTTGAAAGCATATGCTCTAGAGTTAACCAGTAAAATAAATGATTCCAGTTTTACTAAATCCATGGATCCTCAGAGCCTGGTATATACTCAGTCAAACAATCATATATAACACATAAACTACAGTGATTCTGTTGGTGCTTTATTGGATATAAAGAAACCCATATATCAGATCCCATAGTTGTTAGTGGAGGGCTTTCCCCAGTGGAATTATTTAACTGGCATCGACCCTGAGAATAAGGGCCATTCAGACCAATACAATTTCCATTTTAATTGCTAATGGAAAATTTAAAAATAAATTTTAAAATTGTAAAATAAACCTTTAATATATGAAGTCCAAAGCAATTAAAAATGATTCGTTGAAGTGCCATCACTTTTAAGCATTGAATTTGAGTTATGATCTGAGAGATATAAGAACATGGCAGTTGTACATATAGTGAGTAGTTGTCAAAAGCTTGCATCTTCACTATTTTGAGCCTTTTTCAGTATGATAGACTGAATCTGGATTGTCTTTAGTTAATTTCAGCCTTGACTCTTAAGCTATAAAGTCTAGTTTGTACTTTGTAATGCTCTACATGTCTGTTTTCTGTTATTTGTGGTTACACAATTAGTAATAAGTAGTGAAAATATGGTTATTGTGGGAATAGGTCAGATCAGAATTAGAAACTGGACTTGGCACATATTCATTCAGTTCACTGCCCAGGGTTAAAGTCCAGAGCCCTAGATAGCAGATCTTCACCTTTCTCTCCTAGTATTTTAGCTTTACTGATGATTTGAAACCATAGCAGTTAATATGCTTTAGCCTTTGCTTTTACAGACGAGAAATGGATCTTATACTTATATCACCAGGTTTCAAAACTATTTACACTAAGTGGGATGGTTTACTACCTCAGGGGTAGTGCATTAAGCCTATTGCTCTTGAGAATCCATTTTCATCTCTTCTCTCCAATTGATGGGACAGATATGACAAGCCTTTAAAGTTGAGTGGAAATTTTCTGTGGGGCGGGCTGTTGTGTTAAATTGTGCCTTACCACCACCATGGATGTTGTAAAGACTTGTGAGTGGGTAGCCTATGGCTAAGAAAAGAGATATATTGTCTGTGGTAGGGAGACTGTAAGGTCTAATATATAGGGAATAGTTTTCTTCCTATCTGCCCACTATTTCCTTCTCCTTTAAATCATAACTGGAGTCCATCCACTCCAAAGAGGTTTTCTTGATTAACCAACACCAGAAAGCGTTCGTTAGTCAGCTGCTTAATTGTGTGTAATGCTGTGAGAAGTCTTGTTTAAAGAGAATTGTATAGTCATTATACATATAATTCCTCATTTGCAACAATATATCCGTATATTTAGGTTTCCCATATTTAAAAATTTAGGTTTAGTGTGTTTATGTTTAGCATTGTTTGCAAGGGACAAGGATTACATAATTAATATGGTAATCACCCCCAATAATTCTTAGTTGAAAATACTGTTATCATTATGCTAACAACCATTTATTTGCCTCTTATTTCTGTTCATTATTTAAATACATAAAATTATAGTGACTAAGAAAAATGTTATAAGACATTGACATATAATGTCAAAAGAAAAAATACATGAACTAAGTTTTCAAATTAAATAGGCACCACATTGAAGAGCCTGGATTCCATTTTAAGGACTTACTTAGAATAAAAAGTAGAGTTTTAAAATGAGTCAAAAGTTTCTAGTAACATTTAAATTCCTAATCAATAAATATTTTTTAATGAGTGCTTCTCTTTTACCTGCTAGAATTCATTACATGCCCTAAGTGACACACTAAAGACACAAGACTTCTTTCTGGCTTAACTTTTCTGTCATTGAACTTACTTTAGTTTTTGGAATGTCCTCATTTAGATTTCCTAACAGCTCGTGGATTTGGTCTTTGAATTACTTCATCTCTAATCAAGGTGAGTTATTTCATTCTTGGAAAATCAGCAGTACACTTAACCATGTTTGTAAAGATCAGGAATTCTTAAAGAGAATTTAATATACTTTCCTCTCCAGTTGTAGGTATGTAAGAGATCCCAAGCAAAACGTTAAGATGACAACAGCAACAAAATTTTGTAGAATCAAGAAATTCTCTACAATTCCCATTCAGGCATTGGGAATCGTATTTATCACAGACTCCAAGGGAAATAGCAACTGGTTTCACTTTAGTTGGCCCTGCTGCTGATTTACAGATTTCTATGTGAGTTTTCACAATAGATTTCTGGGGAACAAAGTTCACTGTGGTCTAAATGCAAGCATATGTTTCTGTATATTAAGCAAGTATTTTTAATACATTATTATTATTGAGCTAATAACAAATAGTCATCTGTCAGTGAACTAAAAAGGTACAAAGTTCACAGTAATTCTTAGCTTAGTAATTACCCAGACATCTTGTTAGAAAAGCTGTTTAAATCTAGGATTATGAAATACACTGATAGCTATTTTACTCCCATGGAGATTCAAAAGATTGTTAGTACATTTGTTTATAATTATATACAAGTTCTGAAAGTCTTCATTAATGAAATTTATGTTCTAAGCCAGAATTGATATCACTTGTAAATTGTACTGACTTCTTGCTCCCCGCCCAGCCCTGTGTTGATGATAAAACCTGTCTTTTCCTGCGTTACTCTCCCTTTCCATTTTTTTTTAAAGAAAATTGCAAAACAGTATGGTGATCATTTATATTACTTATTTTTCAACAAATATTTGCCAAATAAAGAAATTTCTTTGTGTTTTCTGGAACATTCTTGAGGGAAGAGGAGGGTGTAAAGAGGTGGAAGAGAGAAGAAATTGACTCCACAAAAACAGAAACTTTAATATGTTTTCCTAATTTTCTAATTATTGTTCCATTATATCATGCCTTTATGTGTTCCTGGCAACACATATGTATGAATTTACCAACTGTGGTTGTTAATGGACCCTTAAAAGTCAAGTTTGACTATAACTAAACAAATATGTATTTGTTCTCTTCTAATGAATTACCTTTAACTGCCATATATGTGCATGGTGCCTTAGTATTAACTCTGAAAATGCTAGAACGAACTTTACTCTTCTAATGTTTTATTTCTATTCCTCAAAATACTTAGTTTGGTATATTTACATTTAGCATTATTTCCTAAGGTGTTTGCAATTGTTTATCTGTTGTTTAGCATTCAGAAAACGTCTACACATCTCTATATTAAATCACCAGCTCCATCTTAAACAGTTTCAATTATTTGTTTGTTCTTCTCGTATTAAAATGACACATTTTAGATCACGGTGCAAAATGAACATGACTAGAAGTACCATTAATTAAAGAAGCAAGGGTCTTTTTCTGCTGTAGGAGGGAGGGGTTTGTCTACGACTTAAATATGAACATTTTTTTCTCCTCTAAAATATTGTTTCATTACCTACAATTTGTTTTCCTTACTGAGTCATCCTAAATCATGGTGCAGGCAACACTTTCTTTTCCTGGGCATGGATATAATTAGATGAAAATATGTAGAGTAGACTGAGTATTAGCAGATAATTCTCAATTTTGAAAGGCATATATGATTAAGTGTATAGAATGGAATAAACATGTCATGAGCTAGAATTTAGTGGTAATTTTCTATGTGTTTATAATGTTTGACCTACAGAACTGAATTTTCAAACCCTTTTAAATCAGGGAGAATTGTACTCATTAAATTCATTTCTGTCTAATATTTGTCACTTTATTTTCTATATTCAGTATATTTCTCGATTCCTTCTTGGGAGGCAAAGCTTCACAAATCAAATAACTTGTTTCAGTGATATTTGTTATTATCATAATTATTATCTTCAATTATTGTTGTGACAGTAATAACAATTATGGTACTAAATGCTACAAGATATTTGAGGTTAAAGCTATATTAATAGTCCACCAGATCTTAACAACACAGTATTTGATTTCTGCTTTAACTATGGACTCAGTGATGCTTACTGATTGATAGAGCTGTTCCACTTCAAAGAAACATCACAGAAATTTATACTGAAAAGATAAATAAAGGTGTGATCCCAATAATAGAGCTTGGATATGTAGACAATGAGGATATGATATAATGTAGATAAAGCCAGATTAAGCTAGTTACAGATTCCTGTTTCAAATTACTCATGGAATAAGGTAGGGTATATATAAATAGTTATTTAGGTGACTACTTTGGTGGTATATATTCCACTAAGAAACTCTTGGGAAGTCTTATGTTGAAATGTTGATCCAGAAAGCAGTTCTTTAATGTATTAGTCTCATAATCCTAAATTCTGTGTTCCAGCAGTAAATTATGCCAATAAAAAGTATTTGTATTATTAAACCTATTTATTACCTTATTATATGGAAAACTAGAAGTAAGCATGTCTGCTCTTCCTGACAAATGTCTATTAACCTGGACCACCCCAATGCCTCAGTGAAACTGTTTGGAATGGCTACTGCTAGTGGAGAGGATAATCATCTCCTGGGAAATTTTTTTCTTCATTTCATGGGATATTTACTAACAGTAATCATTTCAATGTGTAAGTTGTATTCCTCTTTCATTTAAACGTTTTAGCAGGAACACTAAGCACTAGGAATTAATTTAGGCATTCAATGAAGTTTTTTAAAATTGAATTTATACAGCTCCTATTTATGAGCTAGATAAAATGCACTTTGTATACATTAATATTAGATTAATATGAACAATAAAATACCTTTCTTGTGCTTTTGATTTTTAAAGTACCTCTCTGTTTGCATCCGTGTAACACTTTTTCAAGGCTTCCGGCTGTTGAATTAGGCTGTCATGTCTTCCATCAGCAAAATTCCTTTGGTGTATCTGTCTACATGAGATACAATACTTTATTCTAGCATAGGAAAAATCACCAGTCATTCTCGTATTTCTCTTACTTACAATTCTGCTTCCCTTTATTTTATGCAGCTTTGGGAATGGCCAAGTAAAAGGATTTCCTTTGAAAATGAGTGTATGATTTCCAAGTGTTTTGATGTATTTCTTACCATAATTTTCTCCACTATTAACAAAAGACCATAAGAATTACAAACATGTTAGAAAATGCTGTTCCTTATAAAGATTTCTTGCAGAAATTTCATTCTTGCCTCTCATAATAAAATTATGAGAGGTGATGGGCCGGCCGAGTGGCATGGTGGTTAAACACTGGCTTGGGAAGCCAGCGGCCCTGGTTTGGTCCCACATATGAGGGCCAGTGACACTGCCCTCAAAAAACAATAAAAAAAAATGCAAACAAACAAAAAAAATAAAATTAGTGATGTATGTTATTGTGTAGTATGTTTTCTCACATTCCATCTCTGTTTTTGAAACTGGTAAATTCTTCAGCATTTCCCCTCATAACTTACATGTATTCTTCAAAATGACCTTTTCTGTATTCAGATACTCTTAGTTTTTGTGTTATTTAAAAAAATTTTTCTCTTCCTCCCTCTTTGTCTATACACACATATAAAATGTACATAGAGATGTGTGTGTGTGTGTATATATATATATAAATACATGAACTGTATGTGATGTAAGTTGCCAACATGATGCACTATTACTGCTAAAAACCTCTGTGCATGTTTTCTAAAGACAAAGATACTCTCTTTTATAACCATATGCAATGATCAAAATAAGGAAATTAACGATGATGTGTTTTTATCTAGTCTATAGACCTTATTCAAATTTCATCAATTTTCCCACTAATGTCTTTTATAGCAAAAGGAAAAAAAGGACTGTCCAGGATTCAAAGCAAGAACATGAATCATATTTAGTTTTCATGTCCCTTTAGTCTCCTTTAATCTGAAACAATTCCTTAATCTTTCTTTGTTTTTCATGACATTGACATTTTTTAAAGAAGATAGGTCATTTATTTTGGAGGAATTTTCAATTCAGGATTTTTTGATGTTTTCTTATAAGTAGATTATTACACATTTTTGGCAGGAATATCACAAAAGTGATGTTTTATCCTTCTCAATGATTAGATCAAGAGGTGCATGATATCTCTTTGTCACATTACTAGTGATATTAACTTTGATGACGACCCTCAGGTTTTTATGTATTTTTTGCAGGTTTATTGAGGTGTAATTGACATACAATAAACTACACACATCTACCTCCAGTTTTTAATGTAACTGATGAGTAAAGTTAATGATTTTGGAGTGTAGCCTTACAAATTCTCTGTTTGAATTATTAGGAACTTAATGAAATGTCACAGTCATGTGCTAGCCTGGTTTATGAGCAACATGAGTGTAGGTTGTACCTGTTTTAAAGGGATGAATAACCATAAAAGAAGAACAGAGTCTGACTTTGGAGTCTGTCTAGACTGAGTGTCGGGCATCTTTGATGTGACCATGGCCTTTAGCTTTCTCATCCCCAGCGACATTTACCATCATGTGTTATATTAGTTGTCCACTTTTAGGTCAGTCTTAGGGATTACAAAAAGCTATTATAGATGGTAAAGACTAAATAGGTTATAGACTTTGTATAGGTAATTGATTTATAAGTTAAATTATAATTTATAAAGTAAATACGAATTTCATTCAATATTAGATAGCGAAGAATTATTAAAGTTGCTTGGTCTGTATGTGTCTTGTAAGAGTACATAAAAATTAGAATTTAAAAGTAGGAAGAGATCTTAACTGTTACAATCTAGGGCTTTCCAAACTGTATGAGATAATAAGCCGTTTAGCCTTCTGAGCAGCTGGGCTGGTCCTGGGATGCCTAAAGACCTTGTGCTGGTCACCTATGGCCGCAAGCAGTCTTGTCTATTTATCCTTATGTGCTGCATAACTATTACCATTTTCTATGGACACCATGCCATGAAGGGATTAAGGAGGCACTGATTTTGTCCCACAGCCCACTTAACTTTTTCTTTTTAAAGCTTTTATTGGGGAATTGGGGAATGGGGAAAAGTGTTTGGGGAATTGGGGAGGGGGAACAGCCAAATTATTGTCCTTCTATCTTAATTGTGGAGGGCGCAGCTAGCTCAGCTCCAAGTCCAGTCGCCATCCGGTTGCTCATCGGCAGCTTGTGGCTGCTCACCTCAAGGTGCCGTGTTGAATCTTAGTTGCAGATGGGTGTAGCCCACCATCCCATGTGGGGGTCCAACCGGAAATCTCGTTGCTAAGAGCGCATGCTCTCACCGGCTGAACCATCCTGCCACCTTTTGGCAGCTCAGCAGCAGCTCAGTCCTGGGGGCAGCTCATTGGCCCATGTGGGAATCAAACCGGTGACCCTGTTGCTCAGAGTTCATGCTCTTAACCAACTGAGCCACTCAACTGGTCCCCCACTTAATCTTCAAAGATTATCCTCTGTTGTGTCTTTGCTAAATGATTATTCATCTTAGCTATTCAAAAAATACTTGATACCAGTTTGTGTGCCCCAGGCACTGTGCTAGATATAAAGAATATAGCAATAAATAAGACAGAAGCTCTATTTGCTGAGCTTTTACATTCTGTTGGGAAAGTAGGCAGAATTCAAGTAAATGAATAAATGAACCTCGTAATTTTAGATTGAATAAGATGCTATGGATGAAATGAACAGAGTGATGAAAGAGACACTAGGTGAGGTCACTTTAGATGGTTGTTGAAAGGAGATATTTTGAAGGGGTATCATTTGACCGAGACTGATACAGTTAGGAATGAGCAGACTTCCAAAGAGCTGGGGAAAGAGCATTCCAGGAAGAGGGATTAACAAACGCATGGGTCTGGGCGTAGGGAAGGAGTCCTTGTACTTGAGGAACAGAATGGATGCATGGGTGGCTGGAGCATAGTGTGTGAGGAGGGGAGAATAATATGAGATGAGGTTCGGGAGATGAGCAGCAGCCACATCACGCAAGGGCTTCTGGGCATAGTGTGGAATTTGGATTTCATTCCAAAGAACAATAGGAAGCCTGTGAAGGGTTTTGAAGGCATAACCTTTGGTAAGATTCTTAACCTCTCTAAACCCAAGTTCCTAATCTAAAAGGCTTAATAGTGTGTTACCTACCTCACAGGGCTGTTATGAGGTTTGCAGGAGCAAATTCATGTATCAGTGCCTAGTTAGCCCTTAATAAATACTCTAGATTACTTTTAGAAACATGCTTTCTGTTGTAGGAAAGTGATTGTTCATCAGACTGTTCTTATTATTAAATATCCTTCAACATGATCTAGTTCTGTGCTTTCCAGTCATGTTTTTTTATTATTAATTTGAATTCCCAAGTACCTTGACACGAGGAATGAAATGAAGTTCCCCAAGTGATATACGCGTATATATAAGTACTCATGTTAACAAAAAGAGACATCTCTTTTTTTCAAATCAATACTTTTCTGTTATGGTTTATATAATATCAATGTTTTATAAATTGAGTTATTAAATCTTATCTCCGGGTTTTTGAATAAAGTCCACTTTGGATCAAGTCTAGATAAAGTACAGATATAGATAAAGCCCGCTTTCTGTGCCTTCATGACAAAATAGGAGATTTGGGATGGTGGTGTATCACTATATACATACAATATTTCCTTTCAAACATTTTTGCATTAGTCTACAACTATAACATTTTTCCAGTAGAAAAAAATATGTAATATGAAAAATATGGGACTGACAATATCTAAAAAATTGTTGCTTGACAGAATCCTAAGTAGTAGCCTTAACTTTCTTTCTGCAACTTGAAAGTTACAGTCAACTTTCATTATTCAGGGTAGTTACGTTCCGTAAAGTCACCTCGAACACTTCATTAGTGAATCCTAAGCCATTGCTCTTCAGGGAAATATAGGGCTAGGCTCCTGCAAGTCTCTGGTCATATCATTTTAGAATCAGTCAGTACATAACCTTGTTTTATGTGTAATTCTATTTAAAGACACTTATTTAATATATATTGTTGATTCATTAACATTGAACTCATGGCCAACAACACTATGACTCACACCTGAATGAAACTTTTCCAACACACGTATTTTCTCTATAAGGCATCACATTCTTCTTGTACGTACGAACATTAAACAGCCCTTCAGCACTAAAGTTGGGGGCCGTTTTTAATAGCGAAATCACCAACAAAAAGGATAAAAACATTAAAAATGGCACAAAATCCGTTGCAAAAAGGACACTTGTTTATAGTTTGAGAGCTGAAACAAGAAGGCAGAGTGTTGCCCTGTTCAACCTCAGCTGAGGACATGCACAGCTGGCGACTCAGAATTTTCGCCACTCTGCACATGTACATAACTGCCAATGACCACTAAAGTATTATATCTGAGTGTAGATTTTGGGGTGACAAATAAATTTTAGTGAGCAGGTGAATTTGTAAATGCAGATTGTAATTGTTTTATTTTTGGAAACAATTTGCATATGATTAGTTATTCTTACATTATTTTCTTTCATAGTACTGATTTTTTGTTTGTTTGGCCAAACAATCCTATGATTCTAGCTAGTTTCTTTGTAGTCATTTGGTTCTCTTTATAAATCTAATGCAACTATACTTCTGAGGATACTCTGTTCTTCATATGCTTGAAGATAATTACCATCTCAATATATTAAAAAAAAAAAAAGGAAAAAGGCAAATAAACTTTAAAACTTAGAAGACAAAGTAGAATATCTGTGACCTCAGAGTAGGGACAGATCTCTTAGACTACAAAAATCACAAATCATAAAGGAAAAGATTGATAAGTTACATTATCAATAAGTTACATTAGAATGAAGAATTCTGGTCATCAATATAAACCATAAAGAAAATGAAAGTACAAGCCACAGAGTGTGAGAAGATACTGAAGTGTAGATCACTGATAAGTAATTAATATTAGGATATATATATATATATAAAGAATTGCTTCATATTATTAAGAAAAAGGTAGCCTAATAGAAAAATGGACAAAAACACTTGGTTATTTAATGAAAGAGGACTCATAAAGAATATAATCAGTTCTGTTTTAATGCTTTATTTAAAATTGTGAAAGTGTTCCAATGCAATATAATTAGGAAATAATTTGGGCACAACGAAAATATTACATTTACTTATGTGTGATTTTGTCTTGAGAAAATGCCAAAGGCATCTTGAGAAAATCCACTAGGATAAATGGCAAAAACTGCACCTAGATGAGATGAGCCTCATAGGAACACGCAAAATGCACACACCTCCAACATTTTTCAGCTACTTTAGGTCATCGAGTATGTTGTGAGGCACCCCCATCCCGTCCACATCTAGTGTTAGAATTTTCTGTCTGATTTCAGATATTTCTCCTCTCACAATAACCATCTTACAATAACCCCAAAGTTGCATCCTTTTCAACATCCACTTCTTTAAGCAAACTTCAGGTCTTTTTCAAAGTAATATGCTGTATTTATTGTAGTATTTATGTATTATTAAACTGTTTAACATGTATAAAACTAGGCTGTTTTAGTTAGACTACCTTTAAAAAATATATTACTGACCCTTTTTTTTCATAAGCTTTGGTTTTTATACTTTTTTTTTCCCCCTAGAGGGCAGTGTCACTGGCGCTCATATGTGGGACCTGAACCGGGGCTGCTGGCATCCCAAGCCAGCGCTTAACCATCGCGCCTCTCAGCTGGCCCAAACTCTGGTTTTTATTACACAATTTTGCTTAGCCTCAGTGATTTTAGAGACACATGTTGCATGTAGCAGAACTGACTGTACACACTTTGTGGTTCCTTTTATATAATGTTCAAAGACAGATAAGATTAAACTATATGAATATGATAAAACTAAAGGGGATATAAGGGGAGGGACAGGGATGGGATTGGGGAGTGGTGCACAGAGTTCTGTCAAAGATTATGTTAGATTTTTTTTCTTTAACTAGATAGTAGGTATAATGGCTAATGGTTGCTCATTTATACCATACATATACTTTATTGAGATACAACTGACATAACCATACAATTGACACATTTAAAGTGTAACAACTCAGTGGTTTATAGAATATTCTCAGAGTTGTGTAACCATCACCACAATTTTAGAACTTTTTTTTTTTTTTACTCTATTGGGGAACAGTTTGTTTTTTCCAGGACCCATGAGGTCCAAGTCAAGTCATTGTTCTCAGTCCAGTTGTGGAGGGCGCAGCCCACCATCCCATGCAGGAATTGAACTGGCACCTTGTTGCCAAGAGCAGGCGCTCTAACCAACTGAATCATTTGGCTGCCCACTGATAGCTCAGCTCAAGTCGTTGTCTTCAATCTAGTTGTGGAGGGCGCATCTCACTGGCCCATGTGGAAACCAAACAGGCAACCTTGTTGTTCAGAGCACGCCCTCTAACCAACTGAGCCACCCAGCTGCCCTAGAACATCTTTATTACCCCAAAAAGAAACCCCGTACTCCTAAGCAGTTGATCTCCATTTTTCCCCCAAAGCCTCAGCCCTAGGCAACCACTAATCTTTCTTTCATCTCTGAATTTTTCTATTCTGCACGTTTCACATAGACGGGGCTGTACAATATGAGATCCTTTGTGACTGGCTTCTTTAATTCAGAATGTCTTCAGGGTTCTCTCATATTGTCAATATGAATCAGTGCTTCATTTATTTTTATGGCTGAATAATATTCCATGGATATACCATATATTTTTTTTACTCATTCAACAGTTGATGGACATTTGGGTTGTTTCTTCTTTTTGGCTATTATAATAATGCTGCTATGAACATTGTATATAAGATTTTATGTGGACATAATGTTTTCATTTCTCTTGAGCATATACCCATGAGTAGAATTAGTAGGTCATACGGTAATTATGTTTAACATTTTGAGGTGCTGCCACTGTTCTGCACAGCACCTGCACCATTCATTCTACATTGCCACTAGCAGTGTACCATACATAGTTTATGTTTTCTTTTTATCTACTCAATACATTTTACTATTTTTCTTGAAAAGATAGTAGGGACAGTTGAAGTGAGTGGCTGTATTTTTGACTTTAAATTCAGAAACTGTTGTCGGAATGAGCGACTCTCCAGGTTGGGGCTTAGGGATCCTATTAGACGATAAACTCTAGTTCAACATTTGGAACCCTGAATTACTGAGTCTTTGTAGAACTCTGGGTCATTTCGTAGAGTAAGGAAACTTCATCTTAAGCAAACTTTCCATATTTTCTTGTAAACCTCTCTTCATTCTTTTTTCTTCTGTGTGCTTCCTGCTTTGTGCTAGCTCTCTGAGGCCCCGTTATATATTATACTTTCCTGATTATCTCCTCCCTTCTCTTTGCTTTTATAAAACTGTTCCATGTTTTTCAGTGTCTTTCAGAGGCAAGTGTTCTATACTAACTTACTAATGACCTGTTGACTGATGTTAGGTGTTTTACAATTCTCAAGGGATTTGTAATTCAAAAGATGCTTTTGTTCAAAAGAATATATTTTATGATGTAGTTTTAAACTTCTGGGGCAGGAATGAATAGATACATGTGTTTTGTGTGTATGTGGAGGGGGATAAGTAGCTCTTTGTTGTACCCAGTAAATCATACATGTAACCTGTTCTCTGTGAGAGGTCTGTGAGCGTCATGTCAACTACACCTGACTCTAAGTGCCTACCTGTGTTAGGTAGTTTTCTTTGGCCAATTTTCAGAGATATCAGACAATAGTAGACTTTTGGATATTTTTATATATGTAGTTACTCAGCATCTTTTGAATATCTGTCCTATACTTGGGAAAAAATCCTACTTTTGGTTTTGCATCCCCAAGCCTAAAGACAACTTCTTTATCTTCTTTGCAGCCAGGGTTCAGGCATATGGTCCAGACCTAGCCAGTTAGATGCAGTCACTTGAGTCTGGAATAGAAAAGGGTGAGGAAGATGGTGTGATGTGGAATCTGTTCCAAATCAGGGTGGCAGAGCTGGTGTAGAGCTGGACCCTCCTCGGTGTAAATAGTGTAGGTGTTAGCCATAGCTTCCTTGGCTCCCAAGATGTGAGGTGTGGGTTCAGTGCCTAGTGGCAGTCCTGCATGTGGATTTGGCTGTTGTTGCAGGTTACATAGCTATCAGGCCCTCAGGCCCTCCTGGGGATTCTGTAAGCTCTGTAATATCTTTCAGAAATTCCTCTTTTGCTTAAACTAGCTAGAATTGCCTCCATATCGTTCTTAATTCTTTAGACTCTTGCTTAGCTGGTGGTTTAATCCTTATTTAGATGATAAACAAGAGGCCCAGGTCCACTTGGCTGGAGAAGGAAGGCCTGCCCAGCAGCTTCTCAGTTGGCCTTTAAACAAAAATAGATATTTTAGAACTACTGAAAGCATATGGAAATTAGTGAATCATAAAATGAACAACCACCTACCCATACCCAGCTTTATCAAATGTATACATGTAGTCATATTTGATGCAGATTTTTTAAAGGAGTAAAACATTACAGATATAGTCTGCTTACCCAACTCTGTTAATTGAGTAGGTTTGGTTTGTTCGTTTCCATCTACAAACTTAAGAGTTTTAGGTGTTGCAGTTCCTGGGTTTCCTTCATGAAAAAAATTAGGGAACACACACACACACACACACACACACACACACTCAAAATAAGTTTAAATCCCTGTCTGTCTGTCTATCTGTGAATCTATTTCAACAACACAAAGTTCATTCCAATTTTCCCCTTTCATGTTTGTAACTTCTTTTTTTGATAGTGAGAAATCTGGCTTTCATTAACTCAGTATATTTAACTATTAGATCAACCCTTCCTGACTATAACTAATCTCCTGTCACTGCTTGCCTCTCCTCCACTGCTAGCATGACCTCTTTGTCCCTTTTCGGCTCTAGTACCCTGGGATGGTTCAGTGCTGCGCCCCACCCCCACCCCCCCAATCCCCCAAACTCTTTCCCAGTGACTCTTCCCTTCACTGTACGCAGGCTCGCACAGCTCACACTGGGCCACCATTGGTAACTGCAGATACTCTCCAAAACCCTCTTTGAGATCTGCCAACCTTGTGTTAGCTGTGCTTCCTTCCCTACCTCTCTTTCTTTTCTTCCCACCCATCCTTCCTTCCCCTCTGTTGTTTCATAGACTCAGGTATTCCTATCTCTAAGGATATCACTTAGGATATTTTAGATTTTTCTGTTTTTTTCCATTAAGTTTTCATCTTATACCTGCATTGTCTCTGTCCTCTGAATTGTATATACTTTCTGTTTATTTTGGGCTTTCTTTCATGTTAGAGATGTTCTTTAAATGTCTGGTGATTCTTATCTATTTGTTTATTGAGTCCCATGGCTCTAAATATGCTGATGTTTCCCAAGTATATATCACCATCTTGATCCCCTGCCCTGAATTCTGGACTCCTCCAGTTTTCTGCTCAATATTTCCCCTTGTATATCTAATAAGCATCCCAAATCAGCATATCCAAAATGGAATTTTTGATTTTCCCCTGTAAACTTTCCCTCATTTTAGTGTTCAGTAGTTAGCCTTAGTAAAGGCCTACATTACTCCTCTATCTAGTAGCTCAGTCCAAGAAACTGAAGTCACCTTGATTTTTCTTTTTCTCTTATAGCCCATATTCACTCCGTCAGCAATATGAGTTAGTTTTTTAATCAGAATCTCAAAGGGCCAAGAAGCAAAGACATTTCAGTAGCAATGTGTGCAACTACCCAGGTCTTTGCCTCTGGTACCATTCCCCATGTAAAGAACCAAGCACCTTGGAGAAATGGATGATTCCAAGGCCAGGGCAGGGTAGATAAAAGATGATCTTGGGATATCTTGTTATGCCCAGATGTATGGCAGTGCTAAAAAAGATGATGGGAACATGTCATAGGACATAAGAGCCAATTTGAAGAGCTCCCTCTTGCCAAATCTGGGGCAGTTTGAACAATGAAAATAGCTAAGTAGAGTAATAAATTATAAATTGTTGAAAAAATATAAGAATTTATGAATTCGGGGCCAGTCGAGTGGCGCATTGGTTAAGAGCTGGTTTTGGGATGCCAGCAGCCCCGGTTCGGATCCCACATATGAGGGCCAGTGGCACTGCCCTCCACAGCTAACAGCGGCTCCATCTGGAGCTGGGCTGTGCGAGTCCCGGCGACAGTGTAGGCTGCAGCCCCTGCTGCAGTGGGCTGCCATAGGCTACAGTGAGTGGCCAGCAGCCAGCGTGAGCGGCTGGCAGCCAGTGGGAGCTGCCAATAGCCGCGGTGAGCGGACATCCAGAGGCCGGCAACCGATCTGCCTCATCCGGGAAGAGCGCAATGACGATACCAACATGGGCCAGTGAAGCAACGTCCTCGGCAACTAGACTGAAGAACAAAAAAGGACCGCAACTAGTCTGTTCCCCTTCCCCGATTCCCCAACGCTGTTCCCCTCCCCAATTCCTCAATAAAAATCTTTAAAAAAAAAGAAAAGAATTTATGAATTCATACTGACAGTAGAAAGGCAGTTAGATAAGTAAGTGGGTGAAGAAGAGGGGCTGTTCAAATGGTAAATGTGGAAAGAACGCTGGCGCTTGAAATCATCATAGCATTGGAATAGCAAGAATCATCAACAAATTCTAAATATAGGGGATAATTTTGTTCGGGAGTAGAATATTTGTATGGTCTTAAAGTATCGCCTCAGAGATTGAGTGGCAAGGGAAAAAAGCTAACATTAATAGCACAGTGTAGAAATCAGACAATACCTTGACCAGGTGATCAAATTAACAGCACCAGGGAGGGACAGATGGACATTCTGTGCCTCCAGATGTGATACCCTGAGAAGATCACAACATCACCTGTGCATCACTGAGAATGCATAATCTGAATCTAATCATGAGGAAATGTCAGACAAGCCCAAAATGAGAAACTCTGATTTTTAAAAGGGAGGAGAGGACTTCATTCTTCAAAAATGTCAATGTCATAAATGTTTTGGAAATGTTCCAGATTAAAAGAGCCTAAAGAGGTTGATGCTAAGTGTAATATGCAATCCTTGACTGGAGCCTGAACTGGAGATGATAAAATGCTAGGACATTATCGGGTCAACTCACAAAATTGGAGTGCAAACAGTAGATTAGATCAGGGGTTGGCAAACTTGAGACGTAAGAGCCACCAGGGGTTAGCAAACTGCGGCTTCAAAGTCTCTGAAGTAAAATTGAAAATGAAAATAAGACTATCATAGTTTCATTTATAAAATTTTTAAAGGATATTATTCATATAATAGTGATTATGTAAAAATATATTTATGGCTCTCAAATAATTTTTAAATTGTTGTGAGGGATAGGATTGGCTCTTCCAGGGGTCAGCAGACTTTTGAGATGGAACGTACCCAAAGAGCCACATGTGGCTCACGAGCCACAGTTTGCCAACCCCAGGATTAGATAAAAGTATTATCATGTTAAATTTACTGAAGTTGATACTATACTGTGATTATATAAGAGAATATTGCATTTTAAGAAAATACTGGGACTTCTGGTAAAATGGCGGAATAGACAGACGCTGTGCTAACTGCCTCCCAGGATCACACCAAAATTACAAACAAATTATACAGCATTCAACCCTGGAGGTCCCCGGAACACTAGATGAACAGAACCACTAAATGAAGAACTCAAAGAGGAGGCCACGTCGGGTCCGGTAGGACCGGCGGAGATGAGAGAGGGCGAGCCCCATGAGGGAAGGCCCCGCCGTGGGAAGCTTGTCTGGTTGGGGAGGGGCCCTCTGGCTCACACCAAGCTCACCAGCCCAGAGCTCCTTTGCCGGGAAGAGGAGTTCCAATACAGCCGGCAGTAAATTAGTGAGGACTCTCTTTGCTCAGCTCGGTGAGGCTAAGAGCGGCTGGAGAACCAGTGGGGCCGGCGCCCGGGCTTGCTCGCCGGTGAGCACTTACCTGGTTCCTGGTGGAGGGAATGGCTGTGTGAGCAGGGAGCCTGCGGGGACGGACTGAACTGAGCACCTTTGGTGCAAAGGCTGGAGGTTTTTGGAGTATTGTTCCCATGGTGTGGAGCCTGCATGCGAGTGGTGTAGGGAGGGTGCCATTTTGTCAGGGTTGGGCCCTCCCACGGAGGATCAGGTCCGGGACCTCATTGGTCTGGTGGAATTGGCGCAGAAGTGCGTGCGTGCATGCATGTGGCCTCAGATCCCCACCCTCCGCACGGCTTGTGCTGCGTTGCCAGAGAAACTCCTGGTGGGCGTGCTCCGGCTGCAACAAGCTGCTCACTGAGATGCGGGAGTGCGCAAGCCGCCTGGGGTCCCGGCTGTCCGCACTGCACTTGCAGAGTTGCCAGGCTGGTGATTGGTTGTTGGGCTGCTCGGCCTGATCTGCGAGCGGCTGATTGGGACAGGCTGAGACTTGGAGTTTTCCTGGAAGTGTTGGCCCATGAGGTGTGTGCCTGCGTGATCCAGCCTGGGCTCTCCTGATGTTCTATCTGATACATCAAAGCAATCCCAGAGCGACAGCCAGAATGGGGAAACAAAGAAACATGTCACATGTAAAAGATCAGAAGAAACCTCTAGAAATGGAACCAAATGAAACAGAGGGATGCAACCTTTCAGAGACAGAGTTTAGAACACTGATGATAAGAATGTTTAATAAACTTAGTGAGGACATAAGGAAGGATAGAGAAATCATTAAAAACAACCAGTTAGAACTAAAGAACAATAACTGAAATGAAGAACACACTCGAGGGAATCACCAGTAGAGTAGATGAAGCAGAGGAGCAGATCAGCGATTTGGAAGACAAAAATAGCAGAAATCACTCATTTGGCACAACAAAAAGACCAAAGAATAAAAAACAATGAAAATAGTTTAAGAGCCCTATGGGACAAGGTGAAGCGCAACCATCTTTGAATCACAGGAATACCAGAAGGAGAAGAGAAGAAGTAAGGGGTCGAGAATGTATTTGAAAAAATAATGACTGAAAACTTCCCTACCCTGGTGAAGGAAATCAACATATATGCCCAGGAAGTGCAGAAGGTTCCATACAAGCTGAACCCAAACAGGTCCACACCAAGACACATCATAGTTAAAATGGCAAAGGTTAAAGACAGAGACAGAATCCTAGAGGCAGCAAGACAAAGACAGCAGGTTATATCGAAAGGAACTCCTGTTAGGGCTGGCCGATTGGCGTGGTGGTTAAGCGCTGGCTTGGGAAGCCTGCAGCCCCGGTTCAGGTCCCACATATAAGGGCCAGTGACATTGCCCTCAAAAAACAAAACAAAACAAAACAAAACAAAAAGGTACAAAGGAACTCCTGTTAGACTAACAGCTGACTTGTCTACAGAAACTCGGCAGTCCAGAAGGGAGTGGCAGGAGACATTCAAAGTGACACAAAGTAAAGGCCTACAACCAAGATTGCTCTACCTAGCACAGCTATCACTTAAAATTGAAGGAGAAATAAAGAGCTTTTCAGAAAAGAATAAGCTTAAGGAATTCATTAACACCAAGCCAACATTGCAAGAAATGTTAAAAGGGCTTTTTTAAACAAAAGGGGGTAAACAAGCTAACTCAGGAAGACCAGGAATACAAATAACAAAATGGCAATACATATGCACCTATCAATAATCATTTTAAATGTGAATGGGCTAAATGCTCCAATCAAAAGACAGAGAGTGGCTGAGTGGATAAGAAAATAGGACACATGTATATGCTGTTTACAGATGAAATAAGATATTTCATGCCAATGGAAATGAGAAAAAAAAAAGCTGGAGTACCAATACTTATTTTGGACAAAATAGACTTTAAAATGACTACAATAAAAGACAAAGAAGGGCACTATAACCCTAATAAACATCTATGCACCCAACATAGGAACTCCTAATTACATATAACAGATTTTGACAGACATAAAGACAGAGATCAACAGTAACACTATCATAGTAGGGGACTTCCACTCCCCATTGTCACCAATGGACAGACCCTTTAGACAGAAAATCAACACAGAAAGAGGGGCCCTAAATGACACTTTAGACCAGCTGGACTTCGTTGATATTTTTAGAGCATTTCACCCTGAAAAAACAGAATATACATTCTTCTCAGGTACACATGGGACATTTTCCAAGATAGACCACGTTAGGCCACAAAACAATTCTCAGTAAATTTAAGAAAATTGAAGTTGTATCAAGCAGATATAAAGGAAAAATTGATGGTTGCTGGCTGGGAGGGAGTGGGGCTGAGGGAGAGGGGGAAGGTTTTGGACAGTGTAGGTGGGACTACAATGTTGCTGCAGGGATATGGGGGAAGTTCTGGGAATGTAATTGATAAAGTTGTGAAGAGACTATTATGTTAAGTGAAATAAGTCAGTCGGAGAAAGACGAGTACCATATGATCTCACTTATATATGGAATCTGAAAAACTGAATGAACGATCAAAGTAAACAGACTCATAGAGGAAAAACTGAGGGTTGGTAGTTGGGAGGGGGGTGGGGATAAGGGGGAAGAGAAAGGGATTAGCATAAATAGACAACTACAATATTGCCAAAAGGATATGAAACACAGTTTGGGGAATATAATAATGTTGTAAAAATTTTGGATGGAGTAGAGCCTTGATCACTGCACTGTACACCTGAATCTGATGTTGTATAATATTGTATGCCAACTGTAACTGAATATATAGATAGTCACGGGATGTGGAGTATACTGTGGAAGGGAGTCAAAGGAATTGTAATAGATATGTACGATATGTGGGAGGAGTGGGGTGGGGAATGGGAGAAGAGGGTTGTCACTTTGGGGGGTAAAGAATATAACTATTGCATTGTGCTGTACACCTGAAACTAATAAAAAAAAAATTGAGAAAAGAAAATACTGAAGGACCGGTCAAGTGACATGCTCTGAACAGCAGAGCTCCGGTTCGTGTCCAACATGAGGGCCAGTGACACTGTGCCCTCTACAGCTAAGATGATGAACAACAGCTTAACCTGGAGCTGGGCTGCCGTGAGTCACTGGCAATGGTGTAGTCTGCAGTGGGGCTGGCCGACAGCTTGCGAGAGCTGCGGTGAGCTGCCGTGATCCTCCATGAGTGGCTGTCCAATGGCCCGTGAATGATCTGCCTCACCTGGGAAGAGCGTAATGATAATTCCATCATGGTCCAGTGAAGCGACATCCTCCACAACTAGACTGAAGAACAATAGGACAACAACTTGTCTGTTCCCCTTCCCTAATTCCCCAATAAAATCTTAAAAAAAAAAAAAAAAGAAAATACTGAAGTCTGTATGGGGAAGGGCCATGATATATGTAATTTACCCTCAAATGATTCAGAAAGAAATTATGTTTATATAAATATGTGTGCACACACACACTTAATAGAGAGGAATAAATGTTGATAATAGGCAAATAGGTGAATTTGGTAAAGGATATATGGGTACTCTTTGTACTATTTTTATTTATTTTTGTTTTTTAAATAAACTTCCAATTATTAAAACAAAAAGAAAAAAGCATAATCCAAATCTCACTTATTCTCTGTGTCAAGCAAACTTTGTCTTGATTGGACTATTCCAGTAGTCTCCTAACTGATCTCTCTGCTTCCACCCCCACACACTGTCCTATAGCCATTTCTTTATTCCACCGGCAAAGTGATTCTTATATTTTTTATTTTGTTTAAAGATTTTATTGGGGATTTGGGGGAGGGGTGCAGTGTGGGGGAACCGGGGAAGGGGAACAGACAAGTTACTGTCCTTTTGTTCTTCAGTTTAGTTGTGGAGAACGTTGCTTCACTGGCCCATGTTGGTATCATCATTGGGCTTTTCCCGGATAAGGCAGATTAGTCGCCTCTGGATGGTCGCTCACTGCGGCTGTTGGCAGTTCATGCTGGCTGTGGGCCGCTCACGCTGGCTGCCAGCCACTCACTGTAGCCTATGGCAGCCCACTGCATCAGGGGATGCAGCTATGCCATCCCGGGAACTCAGGGAAGCCCAGCTCCAAGTGGAGCTGTTATTCCCCATCTTAGCTGTAGAGGGCAGTGTCACTGGCCCTCAGATGTGGGATCTGAACCGGGGCCGCTGGCGTCCCAAGCCAGCTCTTAACCAACGCACCACTCAGCTGGCCCAAAGTGATTCTTTTAAAACTTAAATAATGTCACTCGTCTTCTCGTGACTTACCATTCCATCTGAAATAAAAAACCAGTCCCTACTTAACCAAAGTCTTGAAGGCCTGTATGCTCTGGCCCACTCAATCTCTGTTACTATTACTGTTACTATTACCCAGCCCAGCCTCCCTCATCACTCTTTGCCACTTTTTTTGCTCCAGCTAAGCTGGCCTCTTTGTGTTCCTCCAGTAGGCCACTCACCTTTCAGGGGTTTTTCACTTGCTCTTCTCTCTGCTTGGAACATTCTGCTCAGGTATCTATCTCTGTGGTTCCTTTCCTCCTTTCTAGCCTCTGCTCAAATCTGTCCGCATCAGAGACACTATCGCGGCCCTTCCTGGTTAAAACAGCGTTCCCCATCCTGTCAATTACACTCTCCCTTACCAGCTTTATTTCTGTTTCTGCTCGATATCTTGTATTTGTTGTAGTCTATTTTTCTTTCTTTTTTTTTTTAGAATGTACACTCCTTGAGAGAGGACTTTGTTTTGTTCTCTGCCATATCCTTATTGCTTGGCACATAGTAGGTTCTCAGTAAGTGCTTGAAAATGGAAGAATATTTAAGCTTCGGTCACTTAAAAGTTGACTGAAAACTCAGTGTATGTGAGTGGATCTGTTTGCTTTTGATAGTTTTCACTGTAGGGTGATGAGTTTGGTTCGTGGATATCCAGCTGTCAGATGTTTATCTCTAGGCAGGTTAGTTCCCTTGAGAGGTTTCCACCAATTTCCTGACTGGAAATAAGGAGAGAAGGTCGGTCAGGTGTGTAAATCTGGTTTCTAATGTTCTAGGGAAAAAGTGGGGCTCTTGTTCTCATGCTGTTTGTTCTTGCAGATACATGTGCTCCCCCTGCTTTTTTATTGTCTTTACAGTAGGATTTGAGTAAAGAGTGCAGGGAAACGAATGTATTCCGTCCTGCAATCCAATTGGCTATCACAATACAACTAAGAATACTCCTGCTGGATTCTATATGTTAGGAAACTACAGTTGACTTGGCAACTGAGAGTCCTTTGCTCCCATTAAGTCATGCGAATTGAAATGAGAACTCAAATCAGAGTATTACAGCCATGACCTACTTGTGGCTGTTGAGCACTTAAAATGTGGTTTGTTTGAATTGAGATGTGCTCTAGGTGCAAAACACAAACCAATTTTTCAAAGACTGAAAACAGTGTAAAATATCTCATTAAGAGTCTTTTTTTTGTGAGGGCAGTGTCACTGGCCCTCATATGTGGGACCAGAACTGGGGCTGCTGGCTTCCTAAGCCAGCGCTTAACCAACCGCGCCACTCGGCTGGCCCATGAGAGTCTTTTAAAATATTGACTACATGTAGAAATGATAATATTTTGGATATATTGAATTAAAATATATTATTAAAATTAATTTTATATATTTTTTTCAAATGTGGATGCTAGAGAGTTAAAATGACATTATATGTATTGCATTATAATTTTTTTGTTCAGTGCTGCTGTAGAGTCCAATAGCTAAGGCAAACACACCTATCAGTGGTGGTCCTGGGTCCTAGAAAGCCATGGAAGGATCAAAGTTAGCAGACAGAACTTTTCCCCCAAAGATGCACACTTTCATGTTTGATCTTTCCGATCTTCTAGTTATTGTACTTTTTTTTTTTTTAAGATTTTATTGTGGAATGGGGGAGGGGAACAGACAAGTTGCTGTCCTTTTGTTCTTCAGTCTAGTTGCGGAGGACGTTGCTTCACTGGCCCATGTTGGTATCGTCATTGCGCTCTTCCCGGATGAGGCAGATCGGTTGCCGGCCTCTGGATGGTCGCTCACCACGGCTATTGGCAGCTCACGCTAGCTGCCAGCCACTTAGTGTAGCCTATGGCAGCCCACTGCAGCAGGGGCTGTAGCCTACACCGTCACCGGGCCTCGCGTAGCCCAGCTCCAGGTGGAGCTGTTGTTAGCTGTAGAGGGCAGTGTCACTGGCCCTCATATGTGGGATCTGAACCGGGACCTCTGGCGTCCCAAGCCAGCTCTTAACCAACGCGCCACTCGGACAGCCCTAGTTATTGTACTTTTGAATACCTTGAAAAGAGCTGTTACGATTGTTAACTTTTAACTTTATGTATATTTGAATTTGCCAGTTTGTTCCATCTCTTTTTTTTTGTTTTTGTTTTTGAATGCTGAATTGCTAGTAAAAGTTTAGAACAGAACAGAATGGATCCAAAATTTCCCAACTGTACTGTACTACTATAACCTAGATACACTTGGATCCCAGGATTTTTAGTCCAGAGGGTATGAATGGTATGAAAATGTCCTTTCACAGGTATAAGCAGCTCTTGTAATTTCCTGAAAATAACCTATAGAAACACCTACTAGCTGAAACAGAAATGGAGACTACTTCCTTTTGACTGTCCCAATGAATAACATTCATGATTATTGACTAGTACTGGATCAATTTGGCCTCAAAGCCCAATTGATTACACTGTATTCTTATAGCTATATTGGCCTTTTACTTTTCCACAGAGGCACAGATTATAGTCAGTTTGGCATTCATTTTTAATTTTATGAAGAGTGTTTCAAATTAAAACCTCCTATCAGATCCCATTCCCTCCTTTGAGACATTAATGTGTCCTTATGTAATTAAGCCATCCACCATTCAAGCCGATTAACAACTTCCAGAATAGGAATTTGAGGTTGAAAACACTATTCCCAATTGCCATTCTTCAGCCTGAAGGATTAGGGAATTATAGCCCCTTATTTATGACTCTTATCAGAATGCTGAAAGATGAAATCTTCCTTAGTTCTCCCTTACATTCCTTTTTCCTTTCTTGTGTGCTTAGGATGATAATTTTTCCTCAGACCTGAAGGATTATGTCTATTTTTCCTAAAGGTTGAAGGATATCAGACTAGGTAATCGGATTTTTTTGTCCCTCAGACTAGCTTTCTGGGTCAGTCCATTTTGAAAAGAATATTTTTCAAGTAGCTAGCAAATAATTTTAATATAAATATTTCTCTTTCACAGTTGAAAAAGTTCTGTAGTCTCTTCTGTCTCTTTCTTTCCTATATCTTTTCTTCAGAAGAGAGACCACTTCATCTTTCTGTTTTTTTAGCTTTTTTGTTACCCATCACTGTACATTTAAATTGCACTTTTAAACTATGTATGAGTATATAGTTCTTCCATGGTGAGTAATTTGGTTGATATATACTATATCCCACCTTTTTTTCTTCCTTTTGTTATTGTATTTTTAGTTTTGTTATAGGTTATGTTCATAAATAATATGTTCTAATTTTTATTTCATCAACCTCAGATTGTATTTCTTTTTTTTTTTTTTTTTTTTTGGAGGGCAGTGTCACTGGCCCTCACAAGTGGGACCCGAACCCGGGCTGCTGGCTTCCCAAGCCAGCGCTTAACCGCTGCGCCACTCGGCCGGCCCTCAGATTGTATTTCTTGATTTTCATTATGTAAGATGAGGAAATTGGTATCCCCTCCTATGTTACACTTTTAATAGAACAGTTGTCTGGCTTTATCCTGGGGGCAAATGATGTTCTTTTCAGTGTCTGGGTTTCTGTATAGAAAGTATGGGGAGGGACCAAATGGCCCAGGTGTTGCTCAAACCTTCTTTCCATTTATTGCCCCGTTTCCCATTGCTGCTCTCTGTCCAAGCTTAAGAGCATCTCCTAGTCTGTCATGGGAGAACTGGTTTCGACTTCTACTGCAACTCTTTCTCATTATTTAGTCTGGGTCTTCTCCACTATGGAATATTTGTCAGTGTCATATCATTTGCTATCTGTCTTCATAAATTTATCAAGATCTGATCTACCTACCCCATTTTCAATGCATTTATACTCTTTACTGTCCTATCAGTGGGAATTTGGAATGGAAGAAGGGAAATTAAACCCATGTGCTCCTATCTTGACACATGTCTGCAATCATGAACCAGAGGATCTAAAAAGTGATAACTTGCTTTTCATTATACTAAGTTCTTGAATGTTTTTGTGGTGCTTTTATACTGTTCAGAATGCTTTTACATAACTTATTTAATCTTCAGAACAACCTTGATGTAGGTGGGACATGCATTATTTTTGTTTTACAAATTAGGAAAATAAGAATGGAGAGGAATAAGTGTAAGGATTTTCCAAATGTCACTTATCTAAGTAAGTTTCATAACTAGGATAAAGATTAGTGCCCAAGTCTTTCAACTCATAGTGCAATTAGTTCTATTTTTATTATATTGATTTTGATTGGGTACAGGGTTATCAGTTTCCTCAAGTTTTTAGTTCTTCCCCCATGTCTCCTTTTTTTCCCTCCCTCCATAGACCTTGTGCCATATCTTATGTGAAATAGAATTCCAGCTCTTTTTTACTAGCTCTCTTATTCTCTATCTTCTTGTACTGTCTCATTTTTTAGATTATCAGATGGTGGGGGTTTTCTGACTGTTGGGGGAGAAACCTAGTGTTCTTATGTGACTTCGTTTTTCTGTAGGTTAATATATCTGTGTTTGTGTAAGCTGCTCTTCACCTGTTTAGTGAGAGTTAAGCTACTTTTTAAACCAACAGTTTCCACTTTCCATTCTTTCCAAAATCAGTTCCTGAAATTAGAGTGAATAATTATTAGTGCCAGTCTGTAAAGGCCACATATAGGTGATTTGGTTGTATCAGTTGGATTGGGTTCTTTAAAGTAGGTTAGACATGCATTCTGGATATAGTACATATTGAATCATACACACTTATTGTGTACTTGTCATACTTATTTACTAGGTAAAAATCAACCCGCAACAGCTCTTCATCAAGAGTATTTGTGTCCACGCCGGCTGAGTGGCGTGGTGGTTAAGCGCTGGCTTGGGAGGTTGGTGCCCCCTGCTCGGGTCCCATATATGAGGGCCGGTGACACTGCCCTCAAAAAAAAAAAAAAAAGAGTATTTGTGTCCCACACTCCAACACTATTCAAGGCTTCATTTTCTAAGAGATCTTGGAGGTGGACTAGAGTATACTTGTGATTTATGGGATGATGTAACCTCTTTCTAGTCTAGTAGACTAGGGTTTGTTCCATAGGTATACCTGTGTTTTTCTGGAAGGAAAACACACACACACACACACACACACACACACACACAGCAACTTCATTGAGGCTATCTTTTTATATTCAGGTTTGTTGAGTTATACAACTCCAGGTTGCACCATTTATAAAATACTATGTGAACAGTGCCTTCTAGAGTGGTGCCAAAAGACAGCCCTCCTAGACTTATCTAATTCAAGAACTCATAGAATATAATTGAATGGAATCATTTTTAGTTTGGGAGTCTTTGTTCAGCTTGGATTCTGACTCAGTGTAAAGTCTTTTGTCGTATTTTTTTGTTATATAAAGTTTAAAAAAAGACCGTTTGTTGTACTGCCCATTTACCTCACAGAGAAGATAGGATTGTTAGATTAAAAAAAAAAATTACAGTCGAATTTCTTGGAGATAAGTTCTTATGACTATAGTGTGCACCAGCTGTAGATGGTGTTACCAGAGTCCCTGCTCATAAATATGAAAACGTTTCTTATAGTTAAGTTATGAAGTTTGAAAATGAGTCGTATATACTTGTTATTACATAGCTGTACTTGACTATTTTTAAGTTGTACTTAGACTTGTGGGTCACCCTTTTTCCAAGAGGAATTTTATTATTTGGATCCATTGCATATACTATCTGCCTATTTAAAATATTATATCTATTTGACAAGAACTTCTTTATAATCTTGCATTTTTCAACATATAATTCCAAACCTAGAGCAATTTTTTTACTTTTTAATTTTTTAAGAGAATGTTGACCTTTATTTTTTAGTTTGAAAATTTTGACTTTGTGGAAGTAGGAAACATGCAAATGGTGTTGACATCTTCCCTGCTTATAAGACAAGGGTTTAGATGTAATACTGTCAAGTCTATATTTATGAATGAAAAAATATATATCTAGTATAACAGTACTATCTTTTAAAATTGATTTTAGATGGAAGCTTTTAATATGAAAGATTAATGTTCAGTAGTAAAAGATTACAAAGTGTAAAATTTCTCTTGAGTTTTTTTTGGTGACTATTGTCTTTTCTTCTGCCACATTTAATTAGCTGTCTTTTTTGTATATCCTGTATAAGTTGTATTTTACATTGTTGGAAGAGTAATGCGGAATTTGTACAGATTTCTGGAAAATGAATTTTAAAAAAATCCAAAAGAAATCTCCCATTCATCATCTCGTTTCCTGGATCCCCTAGTGCCTGGCTTTACACATAGGTACATAATAAATGTTTGCACTGTACTGAATTGAAGGTTTTCCTATGGGATTGAAAGCAGCCCTGAGAAAGAACTGAGAAAACAATTGACCACACTGGATGTGTAGCCCGAGCTATTGTTTAGTCTCAGGACGGACTATTCTGATTTTGACTTGCAGGATTTTTAATGTCTCTAGTTGTTCCCAACAGACTGGTCGTTTTTGATTCACCCAGATTATTTGGTTGTGGTATTAATATTAAACTGGATGTTGGCTGCTGGGATTAAGGACCGTCTTGAAATTATTGCGTCTGTTTAGCACTCATCTTCACTCGTCAGTTAACTTCTAAGAGCTTTAATAAAGGGGTTTTAAAAGTGAGGCAAAACTTTGCCCTCTCCCCTTACTAAACCTGTAGCATCTGGCAATAGAAAAAAGTATAGTGGGACTTATTGGCACCATGGTGCTGAGCATTGAAGAATTCCATATTGTGACAACACATCAAAATAAATTGCTGTCAACAGACCAAAACACCAAGTGCTGTGATTCTGTCTGACGTGTGAAGATTCAGACAGGCTGTCTTGACAAGTTGTGGTGGAGCACCTGCATTTGACAGAAGACAGTGATATAAAGCTGATTTGCCTGATATAAAGCACCTAGATATAGTTAATGCTGGTGACAGTAAGTCTGAATAAAATTTCCAAGACATGAGTCTGATTTTATTTCCTCTATTATGTGGTGTTATTTTCTTTCGGTCACATTTTGATACTCACTTCGTTTTTGTTTGTGTTCACAGTTTGACTTTGAAATATAATTGTAAATGATAAGTTCTGAAAAATGTAACAAATTAAGGTTTAAGTCAAAGTCAGTCCTTTTTTGGTAGTGTTGTAGAAGGCAATAATACTACTGCAATTGCTCAAAGCAAAAGAACAGCAATGAAATTTTATTTTATACTAATCATTAAAGAAATCACAGTTGAGCTTGTATTAATTTTGTAACTTACAGTCAAAATATTGAAAACGGGGTTAAAAGTCATGAGTTACTATAAATCTTTTTTCAAGATGTATTTGGCTTTAAAGCCTCCAGAAGAGGTAAAATCATTGGATAGGTGGTTAATTTTTACTTTTCATTACCAATAAATGATAACTTTTTATAGTACCAGGATAAATCACAGCTCATTTAAGAATGTATAAAACATATCATAGCTCTGGAGTTTAATTATAGAATTTCTACCAGCTTCTCTGTTTCAGTTCTTCATGTAACCACAGATACTTCATTCTGACAGTGGTAAGCTAGTAAGAAATGCATAGAGATAGAAACTTCAATTATATTTTTCTAATTACATCTTAAGATTTAAGAGCTATTAATAACGGACTTGTAGTTGAAAGAAAGAATCCTTTTAAAAGCAAAGGATTCCCATAGAGGGTTTAGATTACATCATTTCCGACGATTTAAGACAATTAAAAAAATGAAAATGAAGACAAGGTAATGTTAATTGTCTCCTTTTCACTCTTCTATAGTAAGTAAATTGGTAGCATTCACTGTAAGACTTGTCATTGTCCAGATGTAGAAATCTATTCAGTTTCCCTGGTTCAAAGATGCTACTCTTTCTTATTGATTTATGTATTTATTTTTAATTTAATTAATTAATTTATTTATTTTAGCTGAGCCGTCCTCCCGCCTATTGGCGGCTCCACGGCAGCTCAGCTCGGGCTGGGCATTGAACTGCTGTTGCTCAGAGCTCAGCTCACACTCTTTTTTTTTTTTTCTTGAGGGCAGTGTCACTGGCCCTCATATGTGGGACCGAACCGGGGCCGCTGGCTTCCCAAGCCAGCGCTTAACCACCGCGCCACTCGGCCGGCCCTTAGCTCACACTCTTGAGCAAGCTCTTAACCAACTGAACCACTTGGCCAGCCTCTTATTTATTTTTAAAATCTCATTTGAAGATTAGTTTCAAATTATAGCCAGTTGTTGCTACATGTTGAAGAACAGAGAAAGAATTCAAGAATTCCCCAAAGTTGACAAATTTTGAAAATCACACTGTCCACTGTATAGTTTTTAAAGGTATAAAATATATTTTTAAAAATTATCTTCCTTCTTGACTCCATTGTTATTTTACCCCTTAAAGGCTGCTAATGAGAAATAGAGCCTCATTATGATTTTAAGGATGAGAGAGGAAGGCTTTTAATTAATGATATGTAAATGGTCTTGAATTGATTATGTTAGAATATCAAGAGAGATGGGTAGAAGCTGTGGTGTAATATATTTTAATTAAGAATTAATTAAAAATGATGGCAATTTCATAAAGCCTCACAGAAAATAGTGAAATTTACTTTCTGTCAGGAGTAAATTAGCCTGTGATTAAATAAAGGGCCTGCATTAATAGTGGAGTTATTTTTAAACTGTGCTATGAAGAATTATGTAATTTTTCCTAAATAAGTAAAATTAAAATTTAATATTTAAAGGTGGGTTGTAAACCATGGCAAGGAGCTAACATGCTTGTGAGACCTAATTTATTGTTCCCTTTGTTAGAAAAATTTTGTATAAATATTTTTAACCTCTGTACACTATGTTGCATTAAAAGAATGGACGTTGTCCTATTGCCCAATTAGTAATGGGCATACTCTTACAAATAGCCTTGGTAGCGTTTTTCCTCTAGGCCTGTTGTGCAGAAGATCTGGGAAAATTTTTTAACTAATCATCGAAAATTATTTTTGAAGGAACTCCTTTTTGTTGTTCTCCAGAGTTTAAAAACATTTCTTACCTAGATGTGGTTTTTCATTGTAAATACTAATACTTTTACTAAGGTGATAGTACCTCTTAAGGAATTCTAAAATGTATATATTTCATTATGTTGAAACTTGGTATTTTTCTGAGCATGTTTTATATTGCGATCTAATAGGTAACTTTTTTTTTTTTTTTTTGAGGGCAGTGTCACTGGCCCTCATATGTGGGACCCTAACCAGGGCCACTGGCGTCCCAAGCCAGTTCTTAACCACCACGCCACTTGGCCAGCTCCGGTAACATTGTTTTTATAAACAGTTTTTTTTTTCAGTAGTTTACAAAATGTTTTAAAAGGAAACTGTTTAAGGGCCGGCCAAGTGGTGCGGTGGTTAAGCGCTGGCTTGGAAAGCCAGTGGCCCTGGTTCGGGTCCCACATATGAGGGCCAGTGACACTACCCTCAAAAAAAAAAAAGGAAACTGTTCGAGTTTAACTTGGATTATAGTTTGACTCTAGTAGAAGAAAGGTTGTATAATCTAATAAAAGCATATATTTCATACTTACGAACACACACTAACGAGCGGTTGAACTTGGGGACTTTATAGGTCCTCCATCTCAGCAGTTGTATAATTTGGGTATGCACCCTTTGGAGATGTAGGGCATTGGTTTTCAAAATTTATGTTTCCAGGACCCCTTTCCATGCCATTCAGAATTGAGAACCCCTGAAATCTTCTGCTGATGTCGATTATGTCTATCAATATTTACCATATTAGAAATTAAAAAATGTATTAATTTATTTTATTTGTTTGGGTTTTTTGTTTTGTTTTGTTTTGGTTTTTTTGAGGGCAGTGTCACTGGCCCTCATATGTGGGACCCGAACCGGCGCCGCTGGCTTCCCAAGCCAGCGCTTAACCACCGTGCCCCTCGGCCGGCCCTGTATTAGTTTATTTTAAAATAATAGTAATGAACCAATTGCATTTGGACAAAAGTAACATTTTAAAAATAAAAAAACTCATCGTTTCCAAAAGAAAATTAAAATAGTGGTATTGTTTTTTATTTTTTGCAAATCTCTTCACTGTCTGACTTCAACAGCTGGATTCTTTATCTGTTCTGCATTTAGTCTATTGTGATATCATACTTTATGTAGCTCTTTGTAAAATTCATGGTATACTCAGCGAATGAGAGTATAATGGGCAATAACATCTTAGTAACATTATCAATATAGTTTTGATCTTGCCAGACCCCTGAGGGTGCCCAGGGGTACTTGGGCCACACTTTGAAATCCACTGATTTAGGAAGTATTCTCATTTTACAAGTAAACATCCCTGTTTACTTCAGATATGCTGATACTGCTAACCAGTATGCATTTTTCTTCGTTTCTTTTTTTCCCTCAGTTTTAGGATTTAGAGGGTCAATCTATGATTGTGGTCTCACCAAGTTTAATGTAGTAGCTTCCCTTAGTTTAGAATCTAATATGGAGGCTTTGCTAGAATATCCTATATACATCTATTTAATTTTGATTGGGAGATACTTGTAAATGTTTACTATGAGTTACATTTTTCAACCAATTCAATTCTTGCATAGTATATTTGAATGAGAAAGGCAATAACATTAATATTTAACTAGTTCCAAAAGTTAAAACATTTAATTCTGGGAGAAAATTGCTAAAATTGAATATAGACATAGAGAATGTAGCCTAATAAATTCCTTTATTCACCATAGTCTTATTAAATTCTTCCTGGGATTAATTTTGATATACTTTTCATGGTTCAGATCTTTCATATGTAGGATTCTTTATTTGAAAAAGAAAGTGCTTCCTTACTTGAAAATCAAATTATTTATTTACTGTTCTTATATCTTGATTATTTGTCACAAATGATATAGGAATAACCTTCCTCTTCCCTCAAAATGTTTTATGTGAAGTTTCAGACAATTGAAAATCAGATATTGTAAGTGCTTGGTGACTCTAGCTTGTGTGGAATATCTGCTGATTAATGTAGGGTCATTGGTGATTAGGGGACTCTTTCCTTTGAAAATATATCTATGATTATGAATTATACAAAAACATAATAATGGTAATATCAGTAAGAAGTATTTTTAGACAGCTCAACTGATTGTGTGAAGACCTTATTGGGAAGAATAGATTGCTCTGTCCTTCAATTATGGGCAAAATTTTTAACCTAACAAAATTATGCAGTGTATAAATGAATGTATTTGAATGAGGTGTCTGTAGAAATTCTGTCTGAAGTAAAGAGTCATGTAGGTTATATGGAATTTTTACATATTTTTAATTGTGATATGTTTTAAGCACACAGCCATCCATACTCCCTCCTGTCAAATTTAATAAATGTTAACATTTTTCTCTATGTGCTGTAGAAATTAATTTTAAAAAACAACCCCAGTTATATATAGTTGAAGATTCACTAACCTTTCAGTCCATTAACTTTGCTACCTACATGAAAGTAGTGCTTACCTTATAGTTGATACATATGCTTCTTTGAATTTTTTTTTTTTTGAGGGCAGTGTCACTGGCCCTCATATGTGGAACCCGAACCCGGGCCTATTTTCCAAGTGTATCCAGTGTGGTACCTGTTGATCGATTTCATTTGTTTTTACTGCTTTGTTGTATTCCATTGTGAAAATAAACTTCACATTCATTTCACAAATGATGGGTGAATTGTTAACAAAGTTTTGCTATTACAAATATGCTTGTATACTTATTCTTGTTTAATGCAAGAATTTTTCTGAGGTGTATAGCTAGAAATAGAAATGCCGGTATACAGTATGTTTGTATTCAACTTTACACAATGTTGCTAAATTGCTTTCCAAAGTGATTGTACCAATTTACATTGCTACCAGCAGTAAGACCCATACATAGCTTATTTATGTACTTATTTTTCAGAATCATAAACTTATTTCATTTAGGACATTAGTCTACTATGTGTCTTTCTTTATGTGTTGAATATAGAGGTCAGGAGTTTAAAGTTTGGACTTTTGCTGGATATAGATAGTAATTTGTATTTTGATTTTTTGGAAGTACTAGTTTGTTATCCAGAGGATTTATTTTGAGTTATTAGTAAGCTGACAAGATAAACAAAATACAACAGTCATTTAGTTAAATATACTTGTATCCATATTTTCACTAGGCAATAATTTTGTTTTTTTGCTTTCCAGATGTGATATGTATAATTGTACTGCCTAGACAAAGTCTACATATTTTAGAGTAAAAATGCTCCAACTGCATTTGTTGAACATAATTTATTAGGAACCAAACCCATCATATTTAGGATAGGACCAAAATTAAGGTTGCTTTAAGTTGTAGTGTGTCAATATTCATGTCACAATAAAGATTTGTCATAACAGAACCCTATACAGGGGGAGATGGGAATACATAACTTTACAGCTCTTCTGCTATCTGGCACTACTCTTTAGTGTATTCTAAACCTGTAATAAAATTTTTCTGGTTGATCATTTAAATGCTAGGTTAGAAGTAAATTTGACGATCCATCTGGAAAAATAAGATTGGTCAGTTTTTAAAACTACTCTTGACCTTTCAATTAGCATATCAAGTTATATCAGACAAAACATATCAGCTTTGGGCTATAAACTAAAACAGGAAGTTATTGATCGCAAGATTCTCTCTCAGATTAAAAGTTTTGTCGTGTATTTAGAATGCTCAATCTATTCATTTTATTAGAAAATCGAAAGGAACATAGAGTTCTAAACATCATTCTGACAAATTCGTTGCCCTTATTTCTATTAAAAGTATTTCAAAACCTTTGATTTGATACTGAAAATCAGTAACCCAAGTCACCTTCTTTGTTCTAGGATAAACAAAACACATGCTTTCTGCAGTTCCCTTGATCAATGAGAAAATGCCTATAGCAAAACCACATGGAGAGAATGTAGCTGTAGGTGATCCCTTGAGAGTTTTTTTGATTGGAGCTGGGAGTTTGGTATTGAATGAAGAGGGAGACAGACAGGTTGTTTGAAAAAATTCCCTTTAGGCCAAATGCTTATGTTGGAGCTGTGCTACATTTTCATGTGAGAAAGTGCAACTTTATCAATTTTAAAGGTTAAAGGCTATTCATTGCATAATTGTAATAATGTCTTTCTACTTTGGAATTTTTGTATACATCTTATTGCACTTCATTAGCCAGTGGACCAGAAATTTCATTTATTCACATGCTGCTTGTCCTTCTTTTCTAGGATTTTATACTGGAAATATATTATTACAAAATGTATCATTTACTTTCTAAAGTCAGTGCAACTGCAGTACATTTTCTTTAGCTAAATACATACCTGTTAAGTTTATAGACAGCAAAAGGGAGAGATAAGCTTGATGATTTGATTTACGATTATTGTGATATATGTATCATGTTAATGTTAAATATTCTTAGGAGTTTTAATATCATTAGATGAGTAATCTTGACATTTATTTTGCTAATTAAGCATTGCTTAAATCTGTATATTTTCCAGTTTTGGTGCAATTTAGTTAAAATTCTTATATGTGACATGAATATGTGCTTAATTTTGAACATCAGCAGGTTCTTTGAAGTTTTCCTTGCAACTAACCTGTTAGGATGCTCAATATTTTTACCTCCCTTTCCTTAAATTAAAAAAACAAGAAACAAGGTGGAAATATTTTACTGTTTTCCTGCAAGAAGAGAAGCAAAGTTAATTGTTTTAAGAAGATTCTAATTGAAGAATTAAAGTGCCATGGTCTTTTAAAGATTGGCTGTGTCCTGGCACTGCTCTGTGGCAGTGGCGCCCCAGATGTCTGGCCAAGCATCCCTTACCGACATCTGGAACCAGTTGCAATACATCACTGTCAAAACTGCTTTCTATACGTATCTGCATTTACACATTAGTTACCCACGCAGCACTCATCAAAAAAGCTGAACAATCTTGACATGATGTCCCTTGTGGAACTGCAAAGGTGAACCGAAGTTGGGAGGCAGTGTCTCGCGTCACTGTCTGCTGAGCTCTTATAACAGGAAGCCTGATTAAAAGTGAAAGGAAAAATTTATCAGTTGCCTCAGCTCTGTAGACTTCAGTATAATTTTTTTATTTACAAAAGGGATTTTTTTTTTGTATTCTGTAAAGCATATGTTCATGAGCAACAAACTGATTTTATTTTATAAACAAGAAAAATATTTCTAGCTTTTAGTTGAAAAAAGATTGTTTTGTATGTTTCTTAGATTTGCTATTAGTATAATTTTTTTATGTATCATTTTAGAGAAAATTTAAATTTAAAAATAGAACCATGAACTGAAGATAAAATATTGATAACTGTGTCACTTAAATGTAATTGAAGAATAGTATGTAATTTGAAACAATTGGCCTTTTGCTATTATATTGGTTATAGTAATGTTTGTGCTTATTAATTTTCCAAAAGCTGAATAATAGAAAAGGAAAAGTAGTTATTTATAGATATTTTCTATTGTGTACTTACCTGTGTTTTTGGAAAAGAAATACAAATTTTCACAAAGAAGAAACATTGGCTTTTTACATAAAGAACTATTCTGGAGTCTTTGCTATCACATCCTCTACAGTAACACTACTAATAGTAACGATGACAATGGCTGACAATTATTGGACATTCTACGTACTAGAAGCACTCTATCTGCTTTCTATGGATTGTCTCATTCAAATTTAATGGGGGTACTATTTCCTCTGTTTGATGGAAGGAGAACCATGCTTAAGCTAAATGACTTGCCCAAATTCACAAAATTAACAAGTGGTAGAGCTAGGATTCGGCTCCCCAGCAGTTTGTTTTTAGAACTCATACTGTTTCGTTTCTGTTCTTTTGGTATTTCTGTTTTTTCTTCGTTGGTTAGTATGTTTTACTTTATAAAGATTTCCAGTAAACAACAGATCTTAAGATCTCCTAAAAAAAAAAAAAAGATTTCCAGACATACAAAAAAGTAGAGCATACCGTGAATTCTTATATAACCATCAACCAGATTTAACCACCATCAATATTTTATATTTGTTTCCTACCGTCTTCCACAGCCTTTTTCCTGCTAGAATTTTTTTTTTTTTTTTTGAGGACATTGTCACTGGCCCTCATATGTGGGACCCGAACCGGGGCTGCTGGCGTCCCAAGCCGGCGCTTAACCACCGCGCCACTTGGCCGGCCCATTTATTTTATTTTTTTAAAGATTTTTTTAAATTGGGGAATTGGGGGAGGGGAACAGACCAGTTGCTGTCCTTTTGTTCTTCATTCTGGTTTGGAGGACGTCCGTCTACTGGCCCACGTTGGTTATCATTGCGCTCTTCCTGGCTGAGGCAGTCACTTGCCGGTCATTGGACGGCCGCTCACGGCCGCTTACAGCAGCTCACACCAGCTGCTGGCCAGCCCCACTGCAGCCTATGCCATTGCTGATTACTCACAGCAGCCCAGCTCCCGGTCGAGCTGTTGTTCACCATCTTAGCTGTAAAGGGCGCAGCGTCACTGGCCCTCATGTGGGACCCAAACTGGGGCTCTGCAGCTCAGAGCTGGCATCCCAAGCCAACTCCTAACAACAAGCCACTCAGCCTGCCCTTAATTATCTTTTAAACTAGAACAGAGAGACAACCTTCCCCCTCACCGTACCCCCACCCACCAGCCACCAGTACTTTTCCACATACTGTTTACTTCTTTTTTCATTTTTTTATTTTTTGAGGGCAGTGTCACTGGCCCTCATATGTGGGACCGAACCGGGGCCGCTGGCTTCCCAAGCCAGCACTTAACCTTACTATTTACTTCTTGAAGAAACCAGAATAGTTATCCTGTAGAATGCCTCACATTCTGGCTTATGTTTATTACTTTCTCATGGCATTATTTTATTTATGGTTGTATTCTCTGAATTTCTTTAGATTTTGGAAGTTAGATCTAAAGTCTTGATTAGATTCATATTGTATCATATCAGCCATAAAGTTTGATTATCTTTTTGTAATGCTAAGATTGATTCCAGTAGTGCCAGTCTGCTCTTTTCATTGTCAAGTTTCTCATTCATCATCCTTTTACCTAATGGTTTTACCATCCATGGATGATCAGTGCTTCAATTACCGAATTTCTTAGGGGTTGAAAATGGTAATTTCCAATTATGTTATTTCTTCTTCATTTATGAGCCAGAACTCTTTAGAAGAGCTTTATTCGATCCACTAGGGCTATTTGGCTATCCTGAAATACAATTCATACTTGGAAAGGCAGTATAAAGTGCTTAACTCTTTCCCTTTAATTATCAATTTCCAGAGTAATGAGATACCTTAGTATGTATCCTCCAGTGGTGTATAATTCTTGATTTGTTTCCTTTTTTCTTTTAGTAATTATTATGAAGTCTTGGCTTTTTGTATGTACAGCATGTTTTAATCAGTTGCAGGCATTATACTTTTTGATGCTAAAATTGTCCCACATTTGTCCAGTGGGATCTCCTTCTGGCTGAATCTCCTTTTGACAAGACTTCATTATTAGCTTTTATAGCTTATTACTTTCTGGCACAACAAAATATGCCAGGCTCAAATTGTATATTCCTAGCATTAGACCTAGAATCTACCATTTCTCCAAAGAGCCATGGTTCTTTTTATTGAGGAATGAAATATGAAGACCACAATATGAGTACTTATTGCTATTGGGTTGTTTGCTCTTAGGAAAAAAGAAGGGAAAAAATGAATTCACATTTAAGATTACAGAGGTTTTACTTAATGTCTTTGATCTTATACTTGTATCTCCCTTTGTTATGCTAAAAATTGCATTCTTATCAAAATTAATATAATTATTTTCTTTGTCCTATGTTGTATTTATAATGGTTTCCAAAAACCAACAGACTATTGCATGAAGTTAGTCTTTGCCGTTTTGGGGGGAAGGGTCCTCAGATTATATCTGCCTGTGGATGTATAAACCACTGTGTTCTGAGGTCAGATTGAAAGACAGTTATGGCAAGTAATGAGTCTTCGGGTTTTAAGATTATTTTCCTCCATGACTTGGAACCTGTATGGACTCCTGTCAGTTTCAGTAGTTATTCTCAGCTTCGCTTGCCGAGGATCCCACGTAGCATTGGTTCTTTTCCCTGTGGGGGTGATTTTGTGTTGATGAGTTCTGGGTTCCATAGCTATCACTTTATTTCTCTTTGCCATCACCACTTGCTGTTATTGGATGTTTGTGGCCCCACATTCATCTATATTCTAGGACTTGGGGGGAGGATTCCTTGTCATTTACTTTAGTTGAAGACATCATGTGTAGGTTTATTCTTTCCTGAATGCTCTGTCTAGTTATGATGATGAAATTTGGTGAGATAAAAAAATATGTATACTGCTATGTTCTTATATCTGTAAGTTCCAGATCTATCTGTGTAATCTTTTTTTTTTTTTTTTTTTTTTTATAAAGTAATTGTCAAGAAACACTGCCTATGGGTCTTTTTTTTTTTTTTTTTTTTTTTTTTAAGATTTTATTGGGGAATTGGTGGAGGGGAACAGCGTTGGGGAATCGGGGAAGGGGAACAGACAAGTTGCTGTCTTTTTGTTCTTAAGTTTAGTTGCGGAGGATGTTGCTTCACTGTTGGTATCATCATTGCGCTCTTCCCGGATGAGGCAGATCGGTCGCTGGCCTCTGGATGTCGCTCACAGCGGCTATTGGCAGCTCATGCTGGCTGCCAGCCGCTCACGCTGGCTGCAGGCCACTCACTGTAGCCTATGGCAGCCCACTGCAGCAGGGGCTGCAGCCCACACCATCACCGGGGCTCGCACAGCCCAGCTCCAGGTGGAGCTGTTGTTAGCTGTAGAGGGCAGTGTCACTGGCCCTCATGTGGGATCCGAACCGGGGCCGCTGGCATCCCAAAACCAGCGCTTGACCAATGCGCCACTCGGCCGGCCCTATCTGTGTAATCTTAACCACTGTATGATATTGCCTCTGTGGTCCTCTAGCATGCAACTTGGCTTAAGAAAATTTTTTTTGAGCTTTATGCTTGGGTTTTAATTATTGAATTATGATTAGAAGGAGGAACAAAGGAGGAGAAGAAATAAGTATTTACCACAATAAGTTCCTGCAATATGCCAAGAATGTACTGGTAATGAAAAAAAAATACTACATTTTCTTGCTGAATCCTTGTAATACTACCATAAATTTGTATTACCCTAATTTTTAGGTTAGAAAACTGAGAATTAGTAAAGTTAAGTAACTTGCATAAGGTTAGAAGGCTAAGTGACAATGCTAGGTTCAAACTGAGGTGTATCTGGCTCAAAGCCTGTGCCTTCCCGGTTTAGACTATACTTACTTTCTAAGAACTTTTTGTAACATGGATCTCAAAGGCAGCTTGCAGAGTACCTTAAACCAAAAAGTTTTAGGTTAGAGGTGGGGAAGTGTAAGACACAAATCAATCTTGTCTAATTTCAGGTTAATGCTCTTAAAACGTTTGTACTGATTATAAGATATCTGTAAAGAGTCTTAAATTATTTTGTAAAACAGTAGCTTAAAAGGTTGAGAAGGATCTTTAAAAGGTGTCTTATCCTTGATTCTTTATTAAAGATGAAGGAATTAGAGCATGTGTTACCATGAAATATATTTGGCTTCTAGATTCCGAGCAAAGTGCCATAATGGTGTTGTATAATACAATGCGGTCCTGCCCGATATCTGAACTCCTCATTAGTGGTATAACTCACAGCTGAAAACTGCCTTTTCCCTATGTTCTCCCCGTCTCAGCAATATGCCAGGCAGCAGTGTTAGGCCTACAGAGTGATGGTGTGTGGAGATCTGGTTCTACATTTGCTAAAATGAGGTTTATAAAGAGAGCTTTGGACAATAGAATAAGGCAATATTTTTACAGTTCTAGATCAGCCTCTATTTTTGGAAAAGAGTGGAAAAATTAAATTGGATTAAGTATAAATACATAATCTTTTCAAGCAATAGAATGTTTTAGCATGTCAAGAAAGGGATTTTTTTTCTTCCTTCCTCCTCAATTCTTTTCATTTCCACACATTGGTTCCAGTAAAGTAGTGGTGATGTTTCCATTCCTTGGGTGTCAAGCATCAGAATTCACTTTTCTTTTGTTTGTTTTATTTTTTGGGTTTTTTTTTGGTGCCGAAACCTGGGAACAAACCACAGAATTCAATTTATATTTTGTTCAGTTTAACTTTTAAAAATAACAACTCTATTGAGGTATAATTCACATACCATACAATTCACCCTCTTAAAGTGGACAATTCAGTTTATTTTTAACATATTCGCAGAATTGTGTAACCATCACAATAATCACTTTGAGCACATTTTCATCACCTCCCAAAAGAAGCCTCATACCCATTTCCTCCCAGTTCCTTCTTCCTCCTAGCCCTGGGCAACCACTAATCTACTTTCTGTCTCTACTTTTGCCTAGTCTTGACATTTCAAATCAATGGAATCATGCAATAGGTGGTCTTTTGTGATTGGTTTAGCATTATGTTTTTAGCATTCTTCAGTGTTGCAGCATATATCAACATTTCATATCTTTTTATTGCAAAATAATTTTCCATTGAATGTGGATATTTTATTCATGCATTAGTTGATGGATATTTGGGTGGTTTCACTTTTTTGGCTATTATAAATCATGCTGCTATGAACATTTGTGTACAAGTTTTTGTGTGAACATATATTTTCATTTTTCTTGAGTATATTCTTTGGAGTGGAATTGCTGCATCATGTGGTAACTCTGTGTTTAACCTTTGAAAAACGGAAGACTTTTTTCCGAAGTGGCCACACCCTTTTAGTTTCCCATGTGACTGTGTAAATGTCCTAATTTCAGTTTAACTTTTAACAGTGTCATCAATTGGGTAAATATAGTTCTTTTCTCTGAACCAGAGATTCTTCTAGGTCCTGGAAATACAGCAGTGAACATGACTGACAAGTGTGCTGTCCTAAAAGACCATACAATTAAGTACAGAGAGACAGACAATAAATAAGTCAATAAACAGAGTAATTTCAGAGCATTATAAATGTTATGAGGGATTATCTAGGGTAGGAAGGGACTTTAGACAGAGTAGTCTGGGAAATGTCTGTGAGAGAAAGAAATATAGCACCTGAGACTCATGTAGTCGGAGAGGAAACGAGAACTGCATGTCACTTTTTAACAAGTTTTTAGGGTGATAATGTTGACATGATAGTGGCCAGGATTTATAATAGAGCAATGTTTTTACATTTTTTTGTGAGCTATTTCTATCCTTTGCTTGGTTTTATGTTAGGTTTTTTTTTTTTTTTATTACTGATTTATAGCAGCGCCATGTATTTGGGATTCTAATCCAGTAAAACATAGACAAAAGATGAAAAGACAATTAACACTTTTGTAAGCGGGCATAAAAAACTATATGACGAGTTTACTCGTTTCCCGCAAAAAATGTGTTAACAGAAAAGGCAATATACATAACTCTTAAACATGCAAACAAATTACCCAACCTCACTGAAAATAAGATAAAAAAAAACACCACAAGGTGTTTGCATTCAGGAATAGGAAAATGACTTAAAATGTACTTTTTGCATTTTGAACTATGTGACCGCATATTAAAAATGTTAAAATGAAAATACGCTTTAAAGGAACCTAGATGATAGAAATTAAGGTTAATAAAAAGCCATTTTGAACTATGTGTAGTTTGTTTTTCCAAATAGTGAAGGTTTCAAGAATGTTCATAGTGTTTGTTAAGTTTTCCCAAAATTCTTGGTTGGTGCTGCCCTGTCAAAATGGTAGGTGGAAATATTTTAATAGCAGAGCCACTAACTTGGATTGGCACCCTGAGGCAAACCAGGTCATGCCATCCTTTCTTTTTCCCTTTTCTTTCCTTTATTTTTCAAGAACACTTTTGACAATAGGTTCTTGCTCTTGCAATTTTAAAGAAACTTTTGCAATCCATATATACAGTTGCTACGCTAAGCTAAAAACTGCTCAGCTTTTAGCTCCTTAGTATCATCAGAACTCCGACATATTTTGGTAGACTGGAAGATCAAATGGGAAATGATAGAAGAAGATACTTTGCAGAATGTGAAAAATGTCCTACCAAATCACATTCTTAGGATACAGTCAAGTTATCTACATAAATATAGTTAAGTCTGTTGGTTGCTAGTGTTGCAACTTGCTGTTCTTTATTCTTCATGAGATTAAATTAGACTCTGCTAATGTATGTGACAAAAATACATACACCTAACACTTGCTCCTTATACCAAAGCACAAAACAGTTGGAGAGAACTAAGGCCAGGAATAGCAGCTGGTACTGTACCATCTAGACTAGAAATGTTTGGTACTAATCTGAGAAGGTTTTATGAAATGAAGAGAAGCAAGTAGAATTTTGAAGGCAGGAAGAAAATGGATTTTTGAGGAGAGAGCGTTAGAGTTTCCAGAGAAGTAACATAACATGTAAGGGATGACAATTTTTGCCAAGGTAGAAAAAGTGGAGGCATCAAGGTAAGATGGGAATTTTTGGTGGAGTTTAATATTTGCAAGAGAGCAGTGGTTCAAAATATGGGCTTTGGGATCATACTGACCTACATTTGGGTCACAGTTTCACTACTTCCCAGCTAGCTTGCCTTGAAGAAGTAGCTTAACCTTTCTGTGTTACCTTTTAAGTTTCTAACATGGAGATAATTATAGTGCTCAACCTCACAAAGTACATGTGAGGATTAAACAAAATCATGCATGAAAGCATATAGCCAAGTGCCTTGCACATAGTAGGTACTCAATAGATATATGTTCCTAATATTTATGATCACTTTGGGGTGAGAACCAAGGGAATCTCATTCGTTGTAGGTTAGAAGAATCAAGAGACAACATGATATAGTATAAAGAGAGGTGTACTCTGATTCAGAATATCTGTCCCTGTGCGAGTCTATAGATTGAGTAAATTAGTGTCCTTTTCGTGGCAATTCAATTAGAATGAGGTTCAAAAGGAAGATGAAGGATAAAGAAATAACCTTGTGATAAAAATACTTTGTCTTTGCCTTTTATCCCCCAATACATGTAACCTACTTTACTGTTAACTTCATTGAGATTGAATGTGATAATGAGGGTTCTTGAGATATACTAGCTCCTCAACAAATGCTCATCTTATTCATATAATTCTTTATCTACCCTTGCCAAAGGATGAAATGGAGAATAATGCTTGAGAAACAGGATTTTAGGGAGTGAAGGATAAATGGAAGGATTGAGGGTAGAGGTTACCAGGTAGTTAGGTTCTAAATTCCAGTAGTGTTAGATGAACAGATGTAACTTCTTACACAATGAAAGTTAACAAGATTTAATGTGAGCAAATGGAGAGCAAAACCAGAGATTTATGGAGAGCTTAGAAGCTTGGAAATCAGAAAGTATATCAGTTCTGCTGACTCTGATAGGAGAGTTAGGGAAGATGTTTTGGATATGTTTAGTTTGGGATGACTGTATAATATACAAGTATATATGTTATATGGACAAGACATTAAAGACTGAAGAAAGAATAAGAGAAAGGGATAGTGTTGGCACATGATTCTTAAACATTCCAAGATTCTCTTTTCAGTGACTTTCCTGTTTATGGAACTGAGATAATGAACTCCTGACATCTCCTACATTTATCCTCCATTTTAAAGTACTATTTGGCTGGCTTAAAATTCTTAGTGTAAAGCAAAAGCTTTAAGAGACCTGTGCAGTGTTCTGTTATCTGTCAATCTTGTGACGCTCATTTCTGGGCTACAGGGAGCACTTTGGACAGTGGGCCATTCAGAGGCCTCTCTGTAAATATGGGTATCAGCAGAGGGATTGTTCTTAGGCTTTTTGTGTTCATAGACCTGTGCTTTGGCTTTTTATTTTAAATAGTAAAGAAGATAGTGAAGATAAATAATTGTGACTTGTCTGATGTTATGCTGGTATTTAAAATGTCTTCCAGAAATTTTTACTGTAGATAGAAACAACTTTAGAATAAATAAGGAATTTTTTCAGGATAGAATTTTCTTTTAAAGCACTGGAAATGTGTCCATTTTGTTTTAGATACCACTTACAATGCAAATGTTTAATAGTGTTCTTCTGATTATATGCAAATAATGCTGTCCCTTGTATGTTGGCTTTTAAGTAATTGTTTCTTATAGGTAATGTATAACAATAACGCCTTTTTTCCAGTTCTTTTCTGCTTGGCTTTTATATTATTACTTACATATGCTTTAGGGGCTTATTAGTGACTTCTAACACTCATTCCTTCCCTTAGCAATAGCTAAACTTCCAAGTGAAATTTTTCCTTTCCTTTAAGGAATTGGCCATTTTTCTTTCCTAAGTCCTTGATCTTCTTGTTACATTGAGCGTAATTTTATAACAACAATGTACTATATCTTTCTATAGCAAACATTTTTTATTTGAAAAGTATTAGTTTAAAAATATGCTCTATGGCCTTTTGGGACGTTATATGTATGTGTAGGGTGAAGGGCAAAGACTGGAAATATTTCTATTACAGGGTTATTTCTTTGTCCTTACTCTTTCTTTCGAATCTCATTCTAATTGAATTGCCACAAAAAGAACATTGTAAAGGGAGTTGAGGTAAGGGTTTGAACCCCAAATTACCTTTCTTGTGAAATTATTTGCTTGTTTGATTTTTAAGTTCAGTTTGTTACTGTAATTGCCTATATAGAGTCTCACAGTTTTGGGTTTCTATTGATCAAACTAGCCCAATTTTTATATAGCACCTAACTATATTATTAGTTAGAAATTATTACATTATTATGTACTAACATTTATTAGGGTTCACCATATACTAGGGACTGTGATAGGCTCTTTACTTGCATCAACTATGATTTATTTGATTATTCCTATTTTTCAGGTGAGGAAACTTCAAGACCAAGGGAGGTTTAATAAATTGCCCAAGATCACCTAGCTATTATAAGTAGTAGAGTTTGGACTTGTTCCCAAGTTCTATCTAAATTATAAATTAGGTGAGTGCATATAGTTCAATTTATTCTCATTGTTTAAAACTCAAATATTTTGTGGCAGTGTTTTAAAAATCAACTTTGGCTAATGCTTTGTGCTGTGGGGATAGGAGAAATGTTGATTATTCCTCTGTTCGCGTTAATTTAGCTCCCTCTAGGTACTGTGGGTTTTGCCTTGGACTTGCGAGATGGTAGGCACCAGAGAAATGCATGGCTGGATTTTTATGTACGTAACTGTTGCAACAGAACTTTTATAACCACTTTGCTTTTCCTCCTCTTTACTGTTTTATCCCTAGAGTGTTGTCTTACCTCAGTTTGTTCAGTGACAGAGAAGAAGGAAAAGAATGAAGTCTCTGGAGTATAGCTTGACTGTTGTATGACTTGTTTCGGTCTTAAGCTAGCAGTGTCGATAGTATGTACAGGCAGCTTTTGTTCAGAATGGGCAGTGCTCTCTTTACTGTAGGCTAAAGGGATTGTCCTGGTTACAGAATCAACGGAGATTAAGTTGATCTCTTAACTGTTCTGGATGTTGGAGTTAATTTCAGAAGAATGTTGTAGTAAACGACAGCGTTGGGTTAGTGTGGAACAATATAAAATGGGTAGAAATAGTTGGACCTCAATGCTTTTGCTTTTTAGTGAGGGTTTTGATATACTGTTAAGGATCTAGATGAAAAATTTAAGTAAATGCAATACCCTATCTGAAATACAATGATTTCATGAGAGATTCATAATTTAGAAAGCATGTATTTTTTATATTGTATCTCAAGCTCTAATTTTGAAGCCTTTCATTTATATCTTTACTTTTGATGAAGTGTCAATTTATCTTTTGCCTTCAAATGATAAAGTAACCGACCTCCTTAATATGGGGTTAGAAATATAAGCTGTTTCCAAAGCACAAAGTTGCTTCAGCGAGTTTTCCTTGTGCTAGCTCTTCTCTTTCAGGCCGTCTTACTGAAGCTAAACATCAGTTCAGTTGACAACTTTACTCAATTCTAGGCAACAGTGGCCATGCTCTGGCCTGCAGAGACAGTGAATCCATTCTGGCTCTGACACCCAATTTTATTGTAAAACACATTCATGTTGACATCATATCAGTTTCCTGAACTATTACATGCATAAAAGAATTCACCCCTCTCCATTCAGCCTTTCTCAGCCTTCCTATAAGGAGAAATTTACACATCCAGTGTTTTCATTTTGCATGTAATGTGGTCTAGTCCAGAAAATAGCAGCTTCGGTTTAAAAACAATGGTTTTTGAAGGCACGTAGTAGACTGTATTAGGTTAACGGTGTTCATTGGTAGGAGAGGACTACTAAAGAGAGATGCATTAGTCAGTTTTTAGGCCACAGCAGTAGAAGTTAGGGTAAAACAGGCCAATATTGACTCAAGATTATGGAGATTAGTTGCCAGAGTTCTTTTGCATGCATGCAACTAACTTCCATTTGAAGGCTGGCTGGCTTGCTTGCTGTGCCTCATCTGGGCCTAATTTTGTGGGCTTTGCCTGCGACTTTTTTTTCCCCTCCCTTTGTATTGTTTTCGTGAAGGTCTTTTTTAGTTGCTCTTTTTTTGTTTGCTTGGTTTGCTTATAATGGAACCTGTGAATTTTGCATTTAGAATTTGTTTCAAATATGATCCAAATCTTCATCTTTAGTTTATGGGGGTGGGGGAGTGGGGGAAGTAAGCTTTCTTGTGTAAAAAATTCAGCCCTTTCATTTTTATGTCAATTCTGGCTTTGTACTTGAGTTTTACTGAAGCTGTTCTTGGCTTTCATGATAAAGAAATTTCACCTTTTCACTTTTAATGGTGCTTGAGTGACTTATCTGATTTCCCAATCCTAAAATATTAAGATATTTTCTTTTCCACTTTCTCTCTTTGGTGAATACAGGCTTCCCTAAAATATCCAAGCCTAGTTGGAGAATTTAATAAGGTTTTCCTTGTTATTTGGTTTTACTGTTCTGAGCCTGTCCATTGGGAATTTCATTTACCCATATGAGACTGACATTCTAACATGGAGTGATAGCAAATTTTGTATATCAACTAATATCATGAATGTCTCCAAGTGATTACTTAAATATGAGTATATAATTTACATAAGATTTTAAAAGGAGTGGTTCTCAAGCCGTTAGATGTATATGTTAATTAATTCTTACCTATATTATTTTGGGTCTGGTGTGATCATATGGGGCACATGGAGAATTTTAAAAAGGCCCTTTCTATTATCTGTAATCCTAAACGTTATGGGCAG
>CM066728.1:122318672-122378672 GCA_033961575.1 Aselliscus stoliczkanus | reverse complement strand
TAATATAAAAAATAAATGTAATAAACTATTTTATTGTATCATTGCATTCATGCCATAGGCCTTAGCTGTAAAATGAAACTGAATCACTGAATTAATTTTTTTCTCAGTATGTTCTATAAAGTTTGCAAAGATAAAGTAAATATTAATTTCTCTTGTTTAAATTTCAGAAAGATTTATGTGAGTTGAAGATGTCATTTTAGAAAGGAGGATGAGGATCCAAACAAAAATGATCAATCACCTATCCATATTTCTTTAATTTTCTTTATTTTCCATCACCCAGAAATGATTAGATATATGACAGAAAAACACTGTTATAAATACTCCATAGTACTATGTAATATGTAGGATTATGGGATAAATGTCTCACAAACTGCTCATATCCACATTAAAACTAGATATTGCCCAGTTATGCTTGTTAAGTTTATTAACATAAGACATATTTATGTTGGTGAATATAAGGGGAATGTATACTACTATACACACTGCTTGTAGTAGTGTAAACTGCCACAGATTTTCAGGTCATTTTAGAAAAATATTTTGAAAACCTTAAAAAGATTTATTCTCAAATATTTTATTTTAAGGAATTACTGATAAGGAAATAGTAAGAGACATACATAAAAAAATTGTCACTGCAACAATATCCTCCTCCCCTCCTTTTAAATTGTTAATAGGGCAAATTTTGAGCTATACTATAGAAGATAGAATAGTAGAACACCAAACTTGGCCAACTCATAACCAGTCATGCCCCATTCTCACCTCCATTAGCTTTTTCCCTCACATATTTTTTGAAGTAAATCTAAGAAATGTTGTTTTACTTGTAAATATTTCAGTATGTACTGCCAAGAAATCAGGACTCCTTAAAAAACAACAACAACGTATATCGCTCTACTGTTATTATACCAAAATATTAATTCTTTAATATCATCATATATCCAAATTGTTTGTTTGACTCAGGATGCACGCGTAAAGTCTTTTGCAATTGCTTGATGTATCTTTTAAAAGTGTTTTGTTAATTAATTTATTTATTTATTTTAAACCATTTTTATTATTTTTTTATTTTTATTTTATTTTTTTTGAGGGCAGTGTCACTAGCCCTCATATGTGGGACCTGAACTGGGGCAGCAGGCTTCCCAAGCCAGCGCTTAACCACCGCGCCACTTGGCTGGCCCAAAAAGTGTTTTGTTAATTTAAAGCTTCCTTTCCATTTCTTTTTTTTCACTTGTACTTTTTTGTGGAAAAAAACAGGATTGTTAGTCCTGTAATTTCCCAGTCTGGATTTTGCTGATTACATCCCCGTAGTATAGTTTAACATGTTCCTCTGTTCTTTGTATTTCCTGCAAGCTGACAGTTGGATCTATAGGCTTAATCAGATTTTGGGTTAATTTTTTTTTTTCCCTGCAGGATTGTTTCATAGATTGTGTTATTTTTTTATATCAGGTGGCACATAATGTCTGCTTTTCTTTCTTTTTTTTTGTGATGCTGGCAGTTATTGATGCTCAATGCCTATATCTATTGGTTTATTTGGGATTGCAAAATGGAGATAGTCTAATTCTTTTTCATTTGTTAGTTGGAGTCATTGATGAGGAAAAACTCCCCTACATCTATGATTTAATTTTTCAGTAGTCTAGTTTACCGCATTATTTCTAATAGGACAAAATTGTAAACAATTAAAATACGCAACATATTTTAGGTGAGATGGATAAACTATGCTATAGTCATGTGATAGAATTCCATATAATTGTTTTAAATAATGTTTTAGAATAATGCATACTTATGGAAAATGTTCAATATATTAAATTTATAAAGCAGTTTGTAAAATAGTTCCTAGTTCTTTTCCTAAGTTCCTTCACTTAGAGTGAAAAATACTGAGAGAATAAAGACCAAATATATATATTACATTATGGTTACCTCTTAGTAGTGGATGTAGGATTCATTATGTTTTCTTCTTTATACTTTTCTGTATTTTTTCAGCTTTTCCACAAAGATCATGTATTTGTTTTATAGTAACTTTTCCTTACCAGTTGTTCAAAATGAGTAAAGCACACTCTAGTCTTCCCTTGTAGACAATCAACCCGTGAATTTAACCTATAGAATGGTGTAATTGCAGAGGCACTAATAGATCACTGTAATCTAAATTAAGTGCTAGCTCCTCTAATAGCTTTTTGTGATAGGTGTGTTTCTTATTATCTTTGTACACCCAGATGCACAGGGCCTGGCACATAGCAGCATGAGTAAATACGTTGAATTGAATAGGTGCTGGGTAGGGTAGGCTGACCTAACATCATTGCTTCACCTGACATGTGGAGTGTTCATGTCCAGTTCATTGTTGTTTATTTATCCTGTGTAACTTACCTTGAGTGAAATATTTCCACCTCTGCTTTAGAGAGCTAATGATCTCCAGTTTGGAATCTGGATTTCACATAGGGTAGGGTGTTCATTGTCTAATGAACAATGACCAGGTCCTCTGGATTAGCATGTCACTCACCTAAAACCACCTCTTGTAACTTTGAGGGGTAAAATGTATAACTATTGCACTATGTTGTACACCTGAAACTAATTAAAAATAAATTTAAAAAAACCACCTCATTATAGCATCTCTTGATTCCATCAGTTTTCCACACTTAAAAAAAAAAATCTTGTTCTAAATTTAATTTTTAGTTGTCCAGGGGGAAATTATTATATACGTGTATGTGGTTTATGTTGAAGCTTGATCACATCTATTTTCATGCATGTTATTATTTTTTCTTTTCATGAAGATAGCAATTGTGTCTTATATTACTTAGATTTTTTTCCTCAATACCTAGCACTGTGTTTATTTTCATGATAGATGCTCAATAAATAGTTGTTGAATTAGTTACAATGTTGCCATTGAATTGTTGGTATAAAGACTAACATTGTTATGGTCAGTAATTTTTACAATGGAAGAGATGGAAGAAAATAGTCTTTACTGCATTGTCTTCATTGAGTTGCTACCAAGTTAAAATTTAGTGTGGGATTGGAAATTAAAAGTTCTTTGAAATCCTAATTCATTCAGAAATATTTACTGAATGCCTAATATATTCTAGGTGTTGTTTTAGATCCTAGAGACGCAGCAGTAAATAAAACAAATTCCTGTCCTTACAGATCTTTATATTCTTGTGAATCTAATCACATGTAACTGGCTGCCATATCCATTCTGTGAAAATGTATGATGATTTCCAAGGAGCCATCAGCAACATCTTAAATATGTATATCAGATTGATCTGGAATCAAGTATTTATTAGCTTTTCTATGGTTTTAATGCAGGTTTTGCAATAGCTTGGTAGTGAGAAGAAAGAAAAGAAACATTTAGGCCGGCCGAGTGTCTCAGTTGGTTAAGAGCTCACTCAAGAATGCGAGCTCTGAGCAACAGGATCGCAGGTTTGAGTCCCAGCCCGAGCTGAGCTGCTGCTGAGCTGCCAACAGGTAGCAGGATGGCTCAGCTAAAAAAAAAATAATAATAATAAACATTTATTGAACATTTACAATGTGCCATGTACTCTGTTAAGACTTTTGACATACCTTATCTCATTTAACTTTCACAATAGGCTTGAGAGGCAGGTATTATTTCTGTTTTCATCAGTTAAAAAACTGAGACTTAGAGATGTTAAGAAGCTTGCCCAGGATCACATAACTAATGAGTGGCAGACCTTTATTCAAACATAAGCCCTTCTAATTTCACTTTTTTTGAGGGCAGTGTCACTGGCCCTCATATGTTGGACCCGAACCTGGGCCGCTGGCTTCCGAAGCCAGCGCTTAACCACCGTGCCACTTGGCCGGCCCAAGCCCTTCTAATTTCAAAGTGTTTCTTCTGTAAGCATTGCTATGGAGAATGTTCCATAGATTATTAGTCATTTAGATGAATTTTTCAGAATGATGTATTTGCAAATATGGCAGATATGATATGGTTTCCTCATGTGGGCATTATTCATTATGCTGTACTTTGTACGGCAGCATATCCTTAAGGAGTCAGTGGATAATGTAGCGAGTCAGTTTGTTAGGCAAAAGGTCATGTTAATGTTCCAAAGTGGCTTGAAATGCTTTGTCACAACATTTAACGTGCACATTTTAAAATGGCATGCATAAAGAACCAATAGTAGATGTTATTCTAGTTCGTTATGACCATGTTTCATTGATTCTAAGATTTTTTTCCTACCCACATTTTAACATTTTGGAAGTTAGGATGACTCTAACAATGGATGTCATGTCATGGTGTAATTTGCAAACATATTTTTTCTTTAAAAAAGCACAAACATTCATGGTGAGTCTTACAACTGATGGTGTCTTAGATTTTTTGAGATATAGATATTTATATTTTGAGAACACCCTAACTATGTATATGCACTGTATTTCCAAAATGCTTCATTGGCCCTATTTGAATTGTCAGATTATTATTTTGTATTTTTAATGGTTTAGATATTTATATAAATGCTTACACTGAAAAATTGCCTTTTACTTACTCTGCTGTATAACTAGGTTTGGATGTTTTTGGAATATCTATTAATATGCCAGCAAATTACAGGTATATTAGGTGATAGTATAGTTTGAAGAATTACATATTATATACATTCTGTGAAAATGTATAATGGTTCCAAAGGAACCATCAGGTTTTTCAAGTCATCGACTGACTTCTTTCCCCCTTAAGTATATATTTAGATAAGTCACTAACTGTGATTTCAAGATTTTAGTCTCTGTTTATTTTGATAATTAACACTTAAAGCAAGCAACCTAGTAGTAATTAATATAAAATTGTAGCCTAAAATTTTACCAACAAAAATAAAATGAAAATGCCTAGCTTTTTTTAGTTTTTTTGAGTTTTTTGAATTTTTTCCATCTATGTCCATGAGAGTGTCGAATTTTCTGAACGGTGGGAGATTTGGCACGTTTTGGAACATATGTGTCTTTGATTTTTCCCATGTCGTGCTAACTGATGTCAAAAGGAGTTTTTGCATTGGCAGCTGGAAGGTAGTCCATGGCATTTAGTATTTAGCTAGGTACCCTGGAAGTTCAGACTTAAATTTGAGCAGAAGGCTGAATTGTGCTTTTTTTGACATGGTTTGCCTTTTGAAAACACAGCAATGATAATGTTGTGCAGTATTACCTCTTATAGTGTTTCTTCATATTTGTAAAATATCCAAACTACAGAAAATTCTGTTTTCATGTTGTAGTATTTAGGTCAAGTAGTGTTTAGGTCAAATACTTGTGATTGTATAAGAATTCATTTACATTAAGAAAATTAGAAATTTTAAAATAAATTCAGTGAGAATAAGGTCAGTACTGTACTGAAAAATTTTAATTTACAGTGCTCTACTGTTTTTGCAGAAGTATAAATAAGTACATGAATTAAGTTTATAAGCCTTATAAAAACTAAAGATAAAACTGTTTGAGAAAATCAACATTTTAAATCATGCTAAGTCTCTTCTTATTTTTACTCATCCTCTTGTAGAGCATTGACAAAAATATGAAATTGATTTGGTTGAAGGGTGTTAAAGAGCCGACAGCCAAATGTCACAAACAATGAATGGCTGCTGTGTTGAAAAAATCAATAGGGAGGTTAAGCTGGTCTTGTGAAAGAGTTGGCAGACTGTTCTGTTCCAGGAAGATATCTGTCTTCTGGCCTTGGTTGCATGATCAAAAGGAAAACTTGATAGGTTTAATGAAGGGAGATACTGTAAAACTGACAACAGAAATATAGACACTGTGGTAAACTGTAGTGCACATCAGTGAGTGGTGCTATTAGATACACTTTTCAGCCTGAAAAAAATATTTATAGGTAGAAATGTCAAAAATATTCACTTTTTTTTTTCATTTCTTCATTGATTCCTCTATCAGCTAATAAATTTGCCTGAAGTAAACAAAGGTGCATTTGACTAAGTGTATATAACAAGTTGTTAAATGTGTAGGACACAATAATTGCTGTGTTAGTTAGTAAATTAATTTTCCAAATTTGTTCAGTATAACATTAAAATCTGAATCAAAATTGTACCTTCGTCATTCTCAGATTTCCAGGGTATTAAGAAAGATCAAGAGCCTAGGTAGAAAAGACAGCCATTGACTAGTCAATGAAAATAGAAAGTCCATCACTGAAAACCAAGATAGGATTTATGATTCATTAGTCCACCCCACAGGCCATTAGAAGATATTTTATAGAAGCATTCTCCTTTACACTTTTATTGATAAACAGTATGTTGACCTAAACAAATACTTCACTGTGTCTTGATCAGGGCTATATATTATGAAGTCTGACGTTTTAACACATATCAAATAAGATTAAGATCATTTATAGATTATGTTTCTTTGCAGTTTACTGTAGTTCATTGTTTATCAGCTTTATACCAAGTAATATTTATGTCTGCATTATATTTTCACTTGAATTTCTTCAGAACTCTTTTTATACTCTGAAATCAATTATTTCTTGTGCTGTGTATAAGTCATTATGCTAGGTACCAATATCCTCAATTAAAGGCATTTGTTTATACGTTTAGAGATTTCAAAAATTTTTTAATTTTATTTTTGAATAGGCAGCTCCGTTTTATTTTATTAGCCATCCTTACAAGTGGCAGTCTCTTTGTGTAAGTCTGTGAGTGGGTTTAAGAAAAAGGAATCATTAGTTTAAAATTCCCAAATGTGATAATTCAGTTTAGAGAAGATGATAACCTGTTTAAAAACAAATAAATAAAAAGAGAAGAAAAAGGGGAAGATGTCTGGCAGATTTTTTGCAAGTGGACGCTGTAATAAAAATGCCCCCTACTTTGTTGGGATGGTATTTGGAGGGCTGCTGCCATATGTTACTTTCCTTTTTAGCTGGGATTATGCCATCATTATTGCTGATAAAAGCTGTTTACTGCCTTGGCAAAGGAATGATGCTTGGAGCAGTTTTGGAAACCGCCATTCAGTTTACAAAAAAGTTCATTTAGTGCCAGATGCTAGAATCCTAGGTCTTTGTTATCTTTTCCCATTATTAGATCCATCCATTGTCTTATTTTTTTCCCTTATATAGTAGAATATTGTCCCTTACTACCTGTTTTAATTCAAGTTGTTAATGTGAGAGGTTATTCAAATTACTCCATTCCCCATGTTATAAGTGATCAGTACTGAAGATGGGCAGTTTGGCTTTCAGAGTCATTGACTGTATTTGGAAAGAGCACTGTAGTGTGCAACACGATCCCCCTTTCTCCACATCAGTCTCTGAATAAACTGTTGGCTAATGTGCAGTCCCCTGGAAGCATTGAAGGTAGGTGTTGTTTTGGGTCACTTTGTCATATTGTTTTTATACTGTTATGAAACATGCTAGAATTGAAAGTGAAACAGAATTCTGTTTTTCTTCCAGGAAATATTTCATTCATAGTTCTTATAAGTTTTTATGAGACTATTCCCTTTCCAGTTATTCCTTTGAAACTTTTCCTCTGCTTCTAAACACAATATTTGGTAGTGGTTACATGATTGGATTGCACTGCCTTGGGAATTTATAAATGCTAATAACAAACTTTTTTGTTGTTAATTAGCATATACAGTGATACCTATTAGGTCTCTGGTACATACTTACTACTCTAATATAAGGCAAGGAGATTGTTTCATTTTTAATGTGTTTTGTCAACATTTATTAAGATACACTTATGTTAGTGTCTAAGTAAATTATCCTTTTTCTCAATTTGCAGTACTGTCCTGTGGAGTCAGTGTGTGTATATATAGTATGTGAATTATTGGCCTACCTAGAGGTCACACCCTTGACCTTGGCCATGTTGGTATTGTCCTTCACCATCTTTCTCCACACCTCAGAATTTAAATTATACTCCTGACTTGAATTTAGAATTTCTGTAAGTGCAAAGATTAACTCTTAAAAATAATATTAACAAATTAGGGTCTTACTACTACTAGCTTATCTGAAAATATAGTCCATAGTTCTAAACATAGTTTCCCCAAGTATATTTTACTCTAATGTTTCCTTTTCATTGGGACTGACACCAAGAAAACAAGGTCTAAAATGGTGTTTAAAAAAAAAAAATCACGTTTTTAATGCAGTCATTAAAAAAAAAAAAAGGTCAAACGGTCTGCTAGAAAACTATTTATTTATAATACACTGATGTACACCCAGCCCTGGATGCCGCAGGGATCCCTAACAATTCAAACTTTTGGATGGCTTTAGGTGGGGCAAGAGAAGTCATCTTCAAATTTATCCAAGTATAAAGTTTATTTAATAATATGACATTCCAGTGTCAAATTGAAGTTGAAAAATGAAGTCGCCTGAGTAAAAATGCTACGTATTCCCATTAAAAGTTGAGATCACTTGGGCCGGCCGAGTGGCGCATTGGTTAAGTGCTGGTTTTGGGATGCCAGCGGCCCCGGTTCGGATCCCACATGAGGGCCAGTGACACTGCCCTCTACAGCTAACAACAGCTCCACCTGGAGCTGGGCTGTGCGAGCCCCGGTGATGGTGTGGGCTGCAGCCCCTGCTGCAGTGGGCTGCCATAGGCTACAGTGAGTGGCCCGCAGCCAGCGTGAGCGGCTGGCAGCCAAGCGTGAGCTGCCAATAGCCGCGGTGAGCGACATCCAGAGGCCAGCGACTGATCTGCCTCATCCGGGAAGAGCTCAATGACGATACCAACAGTGAAGCAATATCCTCCGCAACTAAAACTGAAGAACAAAAAGACAGCAACTTGTCCGTTCCCCTTCCCCGATTCCCCAACGCTGTTCCCCTCCACCAATTCCTCAATAAAATCTTAAAAAAAAAAAAAAAAAAAAAAGTTGAGATCACTTAAGTTTATGTGTACCTTTTTTAAGACAATTTTTTATGGTTATGAATGAATGCTTATCATTGATCAACTTCTTGAATTACCTATAACTTACCACAGTTAAAAAATGAGTATTAAAATACACCCAAATGGAAAGTTTTTAGATAATATTTTATAGAGTTGATACTTAAATGTTTAATATTAGTTAATAAATGGACATTAACATGAAAAACTGCATTTATTTAAAACAAGAACATCAATTGGCTCCTATATATGTGGACACACACAGCACTGTGATAGAACCCCTGGAGAGCACCAAGCTTTGTATCAAGATAGATCTGCCCTTTGAATAATGAATTTATTTATTTATTTTTTAATATTTTTATTTTTATTTTTTAATTAGTTTCAGGTGTACAACACAATGCAATAGTTATACTCTTTACCCCCCAAAATGACAACCCCCTCCCCCAGTTTGCCACCCCACTCCTCCCCCCCCATATCATACATATCCACTACAATTCCTTTGATTCCCTTCCACAGTATACTCCACATCCTGTGACTATATATTCAGTTACAGTTGGCATACAATATTATACAACATCAGCTTCAGGTGTACAGTGCAGTGATCAAACCTCTACTCCATCCATGAAGTGGTCTCCCTAACAAGACATGTGACTATCTGACACGTGAATTTATTTTTAATATTAAAAAGTTTCAGCTATTGGACATCCCCTGCTTCCCAAATAACATCTTTCAAACGGTATTTGCAAAATTGTTACTGAGAAACCCACTAATTGTAGGAATAACATTTTTCCAGCCCTAGTGATCTAAATACACCTTTATAATTTTCAGGAATAAGTGTGCTTGATGCAAATAGCTTCTACTAATTCAGCTCAAATTTTTGAAAGAGATAAAAAGTTATTGCTTTCTTTTCCTTTCCCATTTACATAGTCATGTTCATTTGTACTTATAAGCATCGCAATCATTGTCATTTAGCATAATTTACAGATAGCTTGGGTTTAAAGAGCTTATGCTGTGGTGTCAATTTGCCTTGGGTTCCAGACTCCCACTTTTGCTATTTATTATAGTTATGACTTTGGATTAGTTACTGAACTTTTCTGAGACTTGGTATTCTCATTGTAAAAATGTAGAAATGTCTGTCTGTTAGGGTATTACAAAAGAGACTGTGAAAAAGCTGGTGTTTGGTAAATGTTATTAGTGAGCTAGACTGTCAAACCTGGGGTGACCGAGTCATATTAAGTCAGTTTAATTTTATTTTTCTGGTTTATCTGCGTAGAGGTCTCCAGACATGAATCCAGTCTTATATTAAGGGTTAAATAACTTAAACCCATTCTATGTTATTTATAAAATCAAGAAAAGTTTGAGATGTCATCAGCAAGACTGCAACAAAACCAGACAGAATGGGAATCAGAACTTTGGTTTTATTTTTAGTTGAGAATCAGTCTAAGAAGGCATAACTTTGGTATTTTCATTAACACAATTTGCAGACCAAGGTTTTCAGTTTCTTTCTAATAACTTAAACTTTATAAATCTAATAACTTACAATAACAAAATTTATAATGCACTTTATCATATTCATAGAATTGATTTCTAATATTATAAATGTATTATTAATGTTTCCTGTTAGTATATGCTTTGCTAGTGTTATTCTAATTGGTCGTGATTTACTTTGATTTTCAAGCTAAAGATTTTTTTTTCTTGAAAAAAAAGAGCCTTCCAATGATAATTATCCTTTCATCAAATTATAGATAGCATCTTGACAATATATCAACACTATGCTTTTACTAGGGCACAATGTTATTTTTGATTAACTGTGTGTGCGCGTGTGTGTGTTTTATTGTTTGTTTTTTTGTTTTTGCTTTTATTGTAATTCTATGGGGAGAATGTGACTTTTTTCCTGTTTAGATAGATGCATCTAGAACCAAATGAGGGCAGTAAAGTCTAATAGAAAGCTTTACAAATGAAAGTTTTGTTTCTGTTTGTGCAATACCTTGTTTCCCCTTCATGTATCCTGGGAAATCATACTGATCAATAGTTCCCATTTCAGTACAACTGCAGCAAGCATTACAACTGTATAAAATTTACAACATTGTCTGCTGTAAATTTTAATTGGAAAAACCTTATAGCTTTGCTCTCTATCTTTGGAGGTTTAAATCTATATTATTTTTTTTAAATAAAAAAATTTACAACATAATATCATGTCATACAATTTTTATAGACATGTAATATAAATAGGACCAAAACCATAGCCTTATTGGAAAAAAAATAACTATAAAAATGTATTTTAACACTTAGTACATTCAACATTTTTGCTATAGAAACAATGGACTTGGTAAAGCAATTTAATGAATGTTGTAAATAATTATGAACAATACCAGACAAGGAATATTAACAAGTAAATATATTAATAAAAGACATAGTCTGTGGTTTCTCTGTTGTCCCATGTGGGGCCTCTTTCTGAATCAATGTGAAACACCCTGTATAGAGCCAGTGTTCTGAACTAGAAGAGTATGAGAAAAATGTTGCTTTCTGCACAGCTTTATTTCTGTCACAGGTCAGGCTTAGAATGCTGTGTGATACAGTTATTGACTCTAATCTGGGCATAAACACAACTCCTCAAGCACCAGCCCAATTAATAATTTGCATAATTAACATGCATATTAAATAGGGACTGGCCTTGCATCTGTATTTGCAGTGATCGGGGTAATGAGGGCTAACGGAGCGGCGCCTCGGGCCTGTGTTAGCAGACGTGTGGCAGTAGTAATTTTTGCTTGGATTGACAACTGCTAGACAAGCAGTCCCAGCATAAAGCTAAACCCCGTTTGGCAGTATTAATCGTTGACAAACTGCTCTTAAAGCTGTAACATTGTTTCTGTCAGTTGTTTGGTTTGATGTCACTGTTAGACATAATAAATCAATAGTGTCAGAATTTGGTAATGTTTATAGCTAGCAAGGTTTATTATTTCATATGACTGTCATGTACAAATAGTGGTTATCATGGCTGCCTCTAAATTATCAAAGACAGAATATTGCTTTGAATATACTTCTGTAATTCTTGTTTCAGTGCATTCTTTGCCATCTGGAAATGCTTTTGGTTGGTATGCCTGCCCAATTTCAGTGTAATATTCATTCCTACATGTAATATGTTCCATGACTTTTAAAAGCATATACAATTTAATTTTTTGAAAGTTGATTATAGTTTTAAATTAGGAATCTATACCTAGCTTCCTCATTTTCACCTTCATTCAAAATTTGATGATATTAAGCATGTATGACAGTGCAAGGGCACCAAGATTCCTCAGTGGAGGATTTTAATTTCAGAGGATTTTAAGTATATGTAGGAAGGAAAATAAAATTCCTTCTCTCCCCATTTTCCACCACTAATCATTTCTGCAAAAGTTTAACATATGTTACACTTTCTTATACCTGCACCCAATATTAAATATTTTAACATATTTTTCTTTATTCATATTTCAAATGTGTTGCTTTAAAAATTACCTCAACATTTGATACTATCTTTATTGTCGTTCTATTAAAAGCAGGCCTATTGATAGGACTACTGTTAATGGAACAGATTTTTACATGCGAAAATACTAGCTATCTGTAAACATGTTTATTATGCAGCTATAACATGTTTATGATAAACCATAGTAAAATAATAAAGTCTATTTTTAGTGACTTAGAATGAATTTCTGTATCTGCATAGTATTTTGATGTTTCATCTAAAAATGTATGTAAATACCTTATGAACTTATTAAGGGGTTTTATGACCTGCCAAAATCTTTTCTTTGGCAAATTAATAGGCAATTCTTAATTATTAGCCTAAGAGGTATATTAGTTCAAAAAAAGTAGAGTCATTTGGAGTAGGGCTGACTTTGTTTGCCATAAAAACATTCCCACTGAAAAAGAGGCATGCGTAAATTACTTCAGGAAATTGTTAGAGTCCATGGCCAAAGAAATATTGAGTAAGCATGAGCACTATAATAAGAGCATTTAGGAAGCATTTGATAAACATGGTCTACCCATTGTACTCCTCATTTATCCATGGTATATTTAAAGTTATAATTTGAAAGCTCACTTCCCATCCGTCAGATGCCCATGCATGTGCATATCATTATAAATATAATTTAGCATTATGCCACAAGGAAACTATTTGAACAATAAGGGGTTTGGGATATGAAAGTGATATGACTTTTTTAAAAAATCACTATATTTAAATCAATGGAGTTCTAGACAACACTGTTATTTCTAGAAAGTAAATGAATATTCCACTTTTGGGAACCCTACTTTTGAAAGACTTTGGCTATTCTTTTAAATATCTTTAATGGTGGCAAATAGAAAATTAATAGCTAGAGATGCTAGTAAGTCAAATGAGGTTGTGTGACCACCCCTTCTGCCCATCGAGAAGTCTGAGACTGATGCATGTTTACAGTCAGAGGTCAAGTAGCCCATGGAGAGTGATGGAGAGTAGTAGAGAGAGAAATGAGAATTGGGGGTAAGCCAAGGTTACAGAGGTGGTAAGATAAGACAGAATGGTTAGATACATGTTTACCTTTCAGGCCTCAGCTTGATTGTCACCTTTTTGGAGGGATTTTTTTGTTTGTTTGTTTGTTTTCGTTGTTGGTTTTTTTTGAGAGCAGTGTCACTGGCCCTCATATGTGGGACCGAACCGGGGCCGTGGAGGGATTTTTTAAATCACTCTTGCTAGGATCCCTTCCTTCATAGATAGGACTTACTACAATTTGTACATTTTTGTTTGTTTGTTTTTTGACTCTGCAGCCCATGACAGTAGGGGCTGTATCTGTTAGTTTTGCCATTATATTCTGGTGTGCCTGGAGGGAGAAGAGAGCTGGTTATCAGTGAAGAGTACTGAATAACAATCACAATTAGCGTACTAGGAACTGAAGAACTATGTAGCCAGTGAGAGTACTGATACTGTGATTGAATTTGGATAGTTTGAAAATCCGATGGGCAATCAAATGTGTTAGTACACTGAGCAAATTAGGTTTCAGTAAAGAAAAATGACTGTTAAAATGATATAGGGAGCACATTTAAAGATGTTCAACATCATTAACTATCATGGTTCTGTCATACAATTTCTTCTGTTCTCCTAATACTTAACTTTTCCCAAGTGTTTATTTTCTTTTTGCTTTATACTAATCACACTTCTTAAAATCCACCAGTAAGAGCTTTTTAGTTCCAAAGTAGGTATTGTCATTTGAACTTGAGAAGTTCCTATATCCCTAAAGAAGCAGGTAACAATAGGAAAAATAGCTTATAAACCAGTAGAGAGTGTTCCAAAAAGTGCGTTCCATGGAGCAGATGTTCTTGAAGATAATGGGAAAAGAATAAACTATCCATGGTCAAAGTGAATTTGAGAAATGCTAAACTAACCCAGTTAGCAGAACTTCTCAGAGCCTTTAAAATACTGATATCCTTTGGCTTTTCCCATGAGAATTATGCATTTTGCAGTATTTCTTAAACTTACGTGACTTTGCATTTTTTAAAAACTTTATTAGCATCTTGAGGGACCAGTGTGAGGAGAACATACTCCTTTTGAGAAGTATTTTGGGAGTCATTTATCAGAGTGTACTGTCTGGCTGTCTGACATTGCCTGTAATATAGAGGACACAGTAGGAGAGACACAAGGCATCATTTGGTGAAAACTTCATGTTTAGAAATGGGTAAATTGAGTCTCAGAGAAATTAAATTACTTGCCTGTGCTCAGATACCTAGTTTTGTCTTTTAGTTTTGCCAGTTGCACATACATGACAATAATACTAACATTTCTTGTGCTGGTGCCAGTCTGAGTACTCTCTGTGTATTCATCCACCTAAGGTGGCTAACTTATGGCCACGGTGGGATTTGGACTCAGACCTTCTGGCTCTGGAGCCTCTACATGGAAGAGAAATCTTAGGATTGGTTGATTTCATTATTGTGAGGAAAAGTGATTTTGTATAAGACCAGATGACTCAAGGAAACTTCCCAACTTCAGTCCCTTTTATTGGAAGAGTTCTTGTTTCCTGGCGAGTATGTCAGGAGCAGTTACTGATATGTGAATATGCACTTACATTAAGCCTATAAACCATGTATCTTTGTGAAAAGAAATTCAGTAATCCAAGAGAAAATAATTGTGTTTCTTAGAGAATTTCCCCAGTATCTTTATAACTGTATTTGTTCTAAATTATAGATTGTAGCCTTATCTGCAATACTTCATTAGATAGATGAAAATATAAGCTTCTTCCAATAATAACTCCTGTTTAGTGTGATTTATAAAATTACAATTACTATCTTTAAACAGTAATCTGGATGTTTTTGGCCTCTCTAAATGAGCGCGGGCTCCATTCCTATGGCCCTTAAGGGATTTTCAGTAATAAGGAAGAACTGATCTGATTTTTTGTTGTTGTTGGCATAGCATTTCCCTTTTCAAAAGATCCCAAAGCACCTTATAAATGGGAGGATGGTATCACCTGAGTGGAGCACTAAACACAATAAGTCAGACGTACTGTAAAGTAGCTGATGATTGGAAGAGATAAAGATTGTTTAGTTTTACCTATACAAGATTGTGTGAAACTGTTATTCGCTGACAGTCTATATATCTGTAAGTGGTTGATATGACAAGACCTCTGTGAATCACACAGTTAAGTTAGGCTTAGGGAATGTGTCAGGACAAAGTTACTTTGTGTCGCTTGCCTGCCCACTTGATTGCCTCCTTGTCCCGTTTTTTTGTTTGTTTTTTAAAAAGAAAACAGCTTTACTTTTTTCTGATTATAAAATAGTCTGCTTCTTGTTAAAATATTCAAGCAACACTGAAAAACTATTAAAAAGAAAGCAATAATCTACCTAAATTCCCACTAGTCAGAAATGACCGCTCTTCCAGGTAGTGGTAAACACTTGTATGTATGGCTTATTTTTCTTTCTTTGTTTGTTTGGTTTTGTTTTGAGGGCAGTGTCACTGGCCCTCATATGTGGGACCCGAACCGGGGCTGCGGGGCCTCTGGCTTCCCAAGCCGGCGCTTAACCACTGCACCACTCGGCCGGCTATTTTTCTAAATGAGTTAAACGTGCTGTTGTATAGCTGAATAATATTGGGTTGTCAGAAAAGTCATGACGCATTTTTGCAACGAAAAACATAGAAAAAAATACGTCATGACTTTTCCAACAACCCAATATATTGTGGGCATCTTTCCATGTGAGCAAATATGGCTGTATGTCATCATATTTATTTGGCTACATAGTACGATGTGTTGCTTTTTCCATCTGTTTTAGCATGTACTGCACATTTGCTTTAATCACAAATACCTCTTCAGTTACTTTATACATTTTGGGGGGGGGGTTAGTTTAAAATAGGTGTTATTCTCTACTGGAAGTTAACTTAATCCAGTAATTATTTTGTTCAGTGTTTAATTTACTATATCTTAATCACCATTAAAGGAACTTAGAAGATGTCTGCTGCCCTTGTGGTGTTTATATAATATTTTAGTGGAAAGCAAAGTCATATTCTAGAAATGTTAAAATCTGTTAACAAAATGACATCTCTTCGCCTAGATTGCAAGAGGAGACCAAAGAAGCACTCATCGAGGCTATTTCATCAGAGGATGGGATAAGGGCCAGAGGACTCTGCCTGTGTCCCAGGAAGTTTACAGATGCGTTGTTTTCAGCTTCTCATTTCTAGTAAACAGGGTCATGCTTTGTTCTAAAATGGCAAATTAGTTTGTAACTTGCTTTAATGTTGCATAATATTTCTACTTAAGAGTTTTAAAAATTTAAGAAATGTCAATTACTTTTCTTGAATATCAGCATTCCTGCTTGAGAGTATCGAAAACTCTACTTTGGTGATTTCCCTATGATACCATAATATTTAATTTGTTTACTATATGATTAGGCCACTGACTCTTTTATATTACTTGCGTTTTCATCCATAAAGATGTTAATTGATTTTTATGGTTGTATTTAGTAAATGCAAGATATGCTACCTATATGTAATTGCAAACCGATATAGTGGCAAATCTAAGATCCTATGACTTCCATTATAGTAAGATCCATTATAGAGATCTTACAGTTTTCTCCAATGATCAGTTCACAAAAATATCACCATGAAAGAATTGGAAAGCAAGCTCAAGAAATGTAGTTTAAGAATTGTAAAAATGATGAATGCCTCTAGTACCTTTCACCTGAGACGTGTCCTTGGTCCTACTTGAAGTAGTTGTTGTTGTTTTTTAATTTTAATGGGGAACCAGGGAACGGGAACAGACAAGTTACTGTCCTTTTGTTCTTCATTCTAGTTGTGGAGGATTTTGCTTCACTGGCCCATGTTGGTATCGTCATTGAGCTCTTCCCGGATGAGGCAGATCAGTCGCTGGCCTCTGGATGTTGCTTACCATGGCTATTGGCAGCTCATGCTGGCTGCCGGCCACTCACGCTGGTTGCCGGCCACTCACTGTAGCCTTGGCAGCCCACTGCAGCAGGGACTGCAGCCTACACCGTTGCCAGGGCTCGCATAGTCCAGCTCCAGGTGGAGCTGTTGTTAGCTGTAGAGGGCAGTGTCACTGGCCCTCATATGTGGGATCCGAACCGGGGCCACTGGCATCCCTAAACCAGCTCTTAACCAATGCTCCACTTGGCCGGCCCTAGTTGGTTTTTTTTTTTTTTAATCAATTATTTGGATAGAAAAGTAGAAGACATAGGTAATATATTTGCAGGATATATGTTGCTGAAGAAAATAACATTTCAGTTGTAAAACTGAGACTCTAAAAACAAACTGTAATAGGTTATAATACTGGGTGGACCCAAATCACCTCTGATAATAATGATTGCCAATACTTTTTACATGCTTCCTGTGTCCTATGCTCTGTTTATGAATTTTTGTATTTAATTTTCACAAGAACTCCATATGGTAGATACTGTTATTATTGCCTTTTTTATAAAGAAAACTAAAACTAAAGATGTTACATTGATTTTATTAAGTTTCAAATATAAAGTCTTGCATTTACATTTAAAAATTAGCCTGTGTTCAATTTCTGACCATGTATGTGGTAGACTGACTGTGGAGAGAAACTTCCTGTGGTATTAAAATGCCGGCTAGGACTAAACTCCTTTTCCAAAGCATGATTGATCTGGTAGCGAAGTAAGGAGTCCAGTGGCCCTAGAAAAAAGGACAGAGAGTGATTCCACAAATGCGAGAGCTGTCATTTGCTTGAGGGGGTTGTGGGTGGTGGTGTTTGCCAATCTCAGTGACCTAGACTGTAGGTGTTAAAGAGCCACATGCAGTTTAAGAGACAAAATCAGAGATCTTTACTTAACATTGGAACCCTTAACAGGGGAGTCCTCTGAGGATGAACTTGCCCTTGGCCCTAGATAGAAGGGGCCAGAGAAGTCCTAATCATAGCCTCATTCAGTTGATTTGGGGGTGGAATTTAACAAAAGTACAAAGTACAGATTTAGTTTGAAGTCAGTTATTAGTGCTCCTATAGGGACTCTATAAAAGTTACATCAGGGCCGGCTGAGTGGTGCGTTGGTTATGAGCTGGATTGGGATGCCAGTGGCCCTGGTTCGGATCCCACATATGAGGGCCAGTGACACTGCCCTCTAAAACAAAAAGTTACATCTTTTCTGGCAGAAAACACTTTATACATGGGTGTCACAGAATTCTCACAGATGAGTTTTTGAAGGACATGAGCTCACAATTTAAAAAGAAAAATGTAGGGCCGGCTGAGTGGCGCATTGGTTAAGAGCTGGTTTCGGGATGCCAATGGCCCCGGTTCGGATCCCACATATGAGGACCAGTGACACTGCCCTCTTAAAAAAAAAAAAAAAAGAAAAGAAAAACCTTGACATCAGCTAGAGAAAAACAGAACAATAAACACAGAGAGCTTCTCAACAGGAGCAATTGAAGCCAGAGACAATGAAATAACTTTAAAGTGCTAAGAGCAAACAACTAGAATTGTTATCCTAGAATTGTGTACCCATTGAAAATATCCAGGGCCTGCCAAATGGCGCATAGATTAAGAGTTGGCTTGGGAGCGTGAGCTCTGAGCAGCAGGGCCCTAGTTTGGATCCTGCATTAAGAGCCAGTGACACTGCCCTCTATAGCTAAGATGGTGAACAACAGCTCCACCTGGAGCTGGGCTGCTGTGAGTCACTGGCGACTGCGTAGCTGCAGTGGGACTGCAGTGGCCTGCTGAGAGCTGCCGTGAGTGGCTGGCAGCTAGTTTGACCTCCCCGCAACCAGCCTGAGCTGCCGTGAGCGGCCGTCCATTGGCCGGCGAGCAACTGCCTCTCCCAGGAAGAGCGTAAATGATCATAATACCAACATGGGCCAGTGAAGCGACGTCCTCCACAACTAGACTGAAGAACAAGAGGACAGCAACTTGTCTGTTCCCCTTCCCTGGTTCCCCATTGCTGTTCCTCTCCCCCAATTCCCCAATAAAAAAAGAAAAGATCCAGAGCATGGACAAAATAAAGATGCTCCCAGACATAAAATTGAAAGTGTTCACTACCACTAGAGTTCCACTTAAGGAATTTCTAAAGGATATATTTTAAATAGAAAAAAAAATCCCCAAAAAAGAATGTCTGAGAAGTAACAGCGGTGAGAAAAGAAATCAGAAAATTTGTGGGCAATTATAATAAGTATTTGCTGTGTAAAATAACAGTAATACCCAATTTGTGTGGATTAAAAAATCAAGACAGCTTAAATTGGATGTAAGCCGAGAGGCTGTCTATGATCAGAGTTACAAAAGCATTGTAAGGTTCTTGTCTAGACAAGATTAAGGATTTTGATTAGCTAGCAAATACAAATTAAATCTCTTTGAGATAATTACACACACACCAGATTGGTAAAAATTAAAAAGTCTTAAAATACCAAGTTTTGGTGAAGATGTGAAGCAACAGGGCATTTTTTTTTTATTTTTTTTTATTTTTATTAGTTTCAGGTGTACAACACAATGCAATAGTTATACTCTTTACCCCCCAAAGTGACAACCCTCCTCCCCCAGTTCGCTACCCCACTCCCCCCCCATTTCATACATATCTATCACAACTCCCCTGACTCCCTTCCACACTATACTCCACATCCCGTGACCATCCACACATTCAGTTACAGTTGGCATACAATACCATACAACATCAGTTTCAGGTGTACAGTGCAGCAATCAAGCCTCTACTCCATCCATGAAATGGTCTCTCCAACAAGACATGTGACCATCCAACATGCCACAAAATTTTTACAACATTATTATATTCCCCAAACTGTGTTTCATATCCCTGTGGCAGTATTGTAGTTGTCTATTTATGCTGTCTAATCCCTTCCTTTTCCCCCCCATCCCCAACCCCCTTCCAACTAGCAACCCTCAGTTTTTCCTCTACATCTACGAGTCTGTTTACTTTGATCGTTCACTCAGCTCTTCAGACTCCACACACAAGTGGGATCACATGGTACCTGTCCTTCTCCGACTGACTTATTTCACACAACATAATAGTCTCTTCACAGCATTATCAATTACATTCCCAGAACTGCCCCCATATCCCTGCAGCAACATTGTAGTCCCACCTACACTGAACAGGACATTTTATTGACTGGTGAGTATGCAAATTGGCATAAGCAGCTTAGAAAATATCATTACTTAGTAAAATTGAAAGTGTGTATACATACCCTACAACCTAGCAATTCCATTTCTAGGTATAAAGTCTTGAAAACTCTAGGGCCAGCCGAGTGGCGCGGTGGTTAAGTGCTGGCCTGGGAAGCCAGCGGCCTCGGTTCAGTCCCACATATAAGGGCCAGTGACACTGCCCTCAAAAAAAAAAAAAAAAAAAAAAAAGAAAAAGAAAACTCACAGTATACCAGAGGCCTTTACAAAGGTTGTTCAATGCATTATTGTAAGTAATAACTAAAAACTGGAAATAACTGTCCATCAATAATAAAATGGATAAATTGGGGTTTATGGTGGGAATTGAATACCACAGAGCAATGAATATGAATGTGCTATTGCTGCTTTCAAGAACATAAAAAAAAAAAAGAACATAGGCGAATATCATCCATATGATGTTGAATAAAAGAAGTAAGACATGACGGGCTGGCCAAGTGACGCGGTGGTTAAGAGCTGGCTTGGGACGCCAGCGACCCTGGTTCGGGTCCCACATATGAGGGCCACTGACACTGCCCTTAAAAAAAAGAAGAAATGAAAGAAAACATTCAGTATAATTCTATTTATGTAAAAATTAAAAAACAGGAAGAATAGCTACTTTGTGAGGGCTGCAGAAATGATAATACTATTTTTTTTAAATACTGAGAATACTAAAAAGTACAAGGAGCAGCTTACCACACAAGTCAGGATAGTGATTACCTGTAGAACAATGCTTCAATAGGTTACCCCCTGGCCACGTGTGTCTAATGGAGTCTTTGAAATGTGACTACTCTGAATAGAGATGTGCTATATAAGTTTAAAATACTTTTTGGATTTCAAAGACTTGGTACTATAGAAAGAATATATAGTATCTCAATAATAAAATTTTATATTGATTACATATTGCAGTGATAATATTTTAGATATATTGGGTTAAATAAAATATAAAAATTAATTTTACCTGTTTTATTTGTTTTTACTTTTTAAAAATGTGGCTACTAGAAAATTTTAAATTATGTATGTGAAACTCTCATTACATTCCTATCAGACAGAGCTGCTCAGGAGGCTGAGGATGAAGTTGAGATTGCTATGGGGTCCCGGGTTTTTTCTGGGAAAGTGGCAAAGTTATATTTCTTTCTTTTTTTAAAGATTTTATTGGGGAATTGGGTGAGAGGAACAGCGTTGGAGAAGCGGGGAAGAGAAACAGACAAGTTGCTGTCCTTCTGTTCTTCAGTATAGGTGTGGAGGACATTGGTTCGCTGGCCCATGTTGGTATTATCATTGCACTCTTCTCAGGTGAGGCAGATCAGTTGCCGACTTCTGGGTGGCAGCTCACACCAGCTGCCGGCCGCTCACTGTAGCCTATGGCAGCCCACTGCAGCAGGGGCTGCAGCTATGCCGGCCCGGGGACTCATAGCAGCCCAGCTCCAGTTGGAGCTGTTGTTCACCATCTTATCTGTAGAGGACAGTGTCACTGGCCCTCACATGTGGGATCCGAACTCATGCCCTGCTACTCAGAGCCAGTGTTCCAAGCCAGCTCTTAACCAAAGCTTTTAAAGTATTGATAGTAGTAGATTTTATAGGGTAACCTAAAAAATTGAAGTAGATTGTATAGCTTCCAGACTAGTAAAGGAAGAAAAATGAAGCAGAAGGAGCAGAAAAGAAGTACAATTCATTCTATCCAAAGAAGTCAAGAAAGGAAAAAAATAGAAGAAACAAAAATAGGACAGATAGAAATCATGAAATGAGTTGGGAGACGTAATTTCAAATATACCTTATAATACATATAAAAGAACTTTAAAAGATTAAGAGATAAAATATAAATATTATCAGAATACTAAACAAAAAAGTATCAAACAAACAAATAAGCAGACAACCCTGACAGCCTACTTATTTACAAGAGACACACCTAATTCAAAAGGACACAGAAAAGTTGAAGGTAAAAAGATGAAAAAAACATACCAAGCAACTAACAGAAGGAAAGCTGGATTAGCTATATGATAACAGATAAACCTGAAAGTGAAGGGAGAAATCATTTCTAGGGATAAAAAAGGTCGCTAAATATTGATAAATCGTTCAATTTGCCTGAAAAATTGTAACGATCCTAAAATTATATACATACATACACAATAATATAGCTTCAAAATATAAAACAGAAATTGCCATAACCTCAAGGAGAAATAAATTCATAATTGTGGGATATTTTAATATGTGCCTATTGGGTAATGATAGAACAGACAAAAGAATGCTGTAAATATATAGAAAAGTTTAATTAAAAGTTTAATAATACAATTAACAAACTTGACTCAGTGGAGATGTAGAGAATATACCACCAGCAACTGCGGAATACACATTCTTTCTAAGCATATGTAAGATCATTTTTAAAACTTAACCATGAATCAAGCTTCAACAAATTGAAAAGAATCAGCACTCCCAAGTATTGTATTGTTATGACAAAACAAGTGGTTAGAAATCAACAAAAGAGAACTTTAAAATAAAATAATTCATACAATATTTGTACATTTAAAATATTTCTTATCATACTCAAGTCAAAGAAGAAATTGTAAGGGAAATTGTAAAATATTTTCAACTGACTTGTAGTAATGAGAATATTAAACTTTTTAGTCTTAAATGCTTACATTATAAAATAAAAGCTGTAAAGGTAATTAGCTAAAATCCAATTTAAGAGCTTAAAAGAATAGCTGGATTAAAACCAAGGAAAATAGAAAAAATTAATAATAAATTTGAAGAGGAGTTGATGAAATAGAAAAAAGATATAATGGAAAGCATCAACAAAACTAAAATTTCTTCTTTGAAAATTAATAAAATTGACAAACTGCAAGTAAAGATTGATCAAAAACAAATTTAAAAGGACAAAGGAAGAAAGGAAAGAAGAGAAAAGCGCACAAATAATACTGGATTTGCAAAAGATGATAAAACATATGCAGCAAAGATTAAAAAGAATATTAAGAACATTTCAATACATTTAACACCTTAGGTTAAATAGAATATTAGTAGAAATATATAAATTACCAAACCTTACTGAAAATGTAGATAACTTTATACTCATTAAATAAATTAAACCAGTAGTTTAAATTTTGCGACAAAGAAAACATTAGAATTAGAGAATTTTGTAACTGAGTTCTAAAAACTCAAGAATTGGGTCATTTCAATGTTATGTAAATTATACAGTGTTGCCAACAGAAGAATAGTCTTCAACTAATTATATAATCCTAATATATTTGTGATATTGAAAATGACTGTTACAGGGCCGGCCGAGCGGTGCGGTGGTTAAGTGCTGGCTTGGGAGGCCAGCAGCTCCGGTTCGGGTCCCACATGTGAGGGCCAGTGACATTGCCCTAAAAAGAAAAGAAAAAAAAAAAAGAAAATGACTGTTACATATTCAAGAAAGGAAAATGGCAGGCCAATCTCATTCATGAATATATAGATGCAAAAGTTCCAAACAAAATGTTGCCAAACGGAGTCCAGCAGTGCGCAGACATATACTAACTATATCAAGTCCAGGTTCAGCTTGTTATTAATGTAAGATTAGGATATCATTAATATCATTAGAAGCATTAGTAAGGGTACAGAAGACTTGAACATCACTGTCACCCAATTTGTCCTAATTGACATTTTCCTCTACTCAATAACAGCAGAGTATGTGTTCTTTTCAAGTACACATGGAACATTCACCAAGATGGAATGCATAAAATGAATCTCAGTTAATTTAAAATTTTGAGTGTTGGCAAGAATGTGGAACAACAGGAACGCTCATCTGTTATTAGTGGGGATATAAATTGGTAAACATTGGAAAATCATTTGTCAATATCTAGTAAAATGGAATTTTGGCATATACTATGAACCAGCATCTCCACTCTTAGGTGTATTCCTAGAGCAAAGGTTACACATTTGAATGTCCATAGCCGCTTTGTTTATAATAGCATAAGGGGGAAATAACTGCTTTAAAGTCTATCAGATGTTTATTGAATACATTAGTTATTTTACATTCATTCATTCAGTCAAATATCATGAAGTTGCAAAGTAATATGGATGAACGTTGATTTTTAAAAGCAAGAAGCAGGAGACTTCTGCTTCGGGCTACATGTATGACTGAGACCCATATGTATCTCTTTGGTCAGTGCATTTGAGTTTAATCTCAGGTAGATGGAACTCCTAGGTTCTAGTGTGTACACATTTATAATAGATAACACCAAATTGCCCTTCAGAAGACTAACCAATTTGTGCTCTTCCCACTCTCCTCGTTTTTAATGCATATTTTTGTTTATGATTGGAATCACGTATTTTTTACAGTGTGTGTCTTTCTCATTAGTACTACAATGTAATCACTTTCCATGTTATCATTTTTTATAAATCACTTTATTTACTGCATTTTATTGAATGACTATATTATTGCTTTCTTAACCATTTCCATATTCTAGGATATTTCAGTTATCTTTGGCTTTTCAGTATTCTAAATAATGTTATTTTGAACATCTTTGCAAATAACCTTGTTTTTTGAAAGCTTAACTAGGGCTACGTAGCCTAGGATGGAGAGCAGGCGCAGAGATAGATTTGAAAGACAAAGTTTGGCATTTGGGTGGGACTCAGTAAATGATTATTGAAATTGCTTCAGATCTGGCATAACCTCAACACATTTATACCCTCATGGGAGGTTTAGATGCAAGTTCAAAGGAGACAGTTGTGTGATGTGCCTGTCAAAATTTGGTAAGTTTGATTTTTGTTAATAGAACTGTAGGGCCTACCCTAGAGGAAGTAATAGTCCCATTCTGATCTAAATTCCTACTGTGTTTATTTCTGGTCATTAAATATATTTCCAAAACAAGAGCAAAGAAAGTAACAACCCTAATGTATTTTGTGCTTGTCAGGTATTTGGAAGTATTATGGGGCTCACTTGGGACCCATGTTGCAAGAGGGGTTTTGAAAATGGTGCGCTCAGAGAAGACTTCTGGGGAATAGTGTATGTTTTGTGTCTCTCAAAGAAGACTTTGGTGGGGATGGGGTCAGTTCACAACCTTCAATTATATGTAAGGTGATTATATAGTGAAAAACGTAGCTTTTTATTTTACAGTGAACAGAATTAAACTTATATTTATGGGCCAGCCGAGTGGCGCGTTGGCTTAGAGCTGGCTTGGGATGCCAGCAGCTCCAGTTCGGATCCCACATATGAGGGCCAGTGACACTCCCCTCTACAGCTAACAACAGCTCCACCTGGAGCTGGGCTGAGAGAGAGAGAGAGAGAGAGAGAGAGAGAGAGAGAGAGAGAGAGAGAGAAGGTTACAGTGAGTGGCTGGCAGCCAGCATGAGCAGCTGGCAGCCGGTGTGAACTGCCGTGAGCTGCTGTGAGCGGCCATCCAGAGGCCGGCGACCAATCTGCCTCACCTGAGAAGAGATCAGTGATGATACCAACATGGGCCAGTGAAGCAATGTCCTCCACAAGTAGACTGAAGAACAAAAGGACAGGAACTTGTCCGTTCCCCTCCCCCAATTAAAAAAAAAATCTTAAACAAAAAACAAAAAAAACTTAACATTTATCGACAAAACTAGAGAGATGTTTTGGGAACTCGCATACAGGCTGAAGCTGGATAGAGCCACTTGGTAGAAATGCCAAATGTCAGGTGTTTACTAGAGGGATTGGATTTAATGGCATTCCAACTCTGAGTTTAGTATGTACACATTTTTTCTTAAGATGAAGGCATATCCTATTAAGGCCCTCTTTAAAATTTTGTCTTTATATCCATCGCTTTCTGTTCTCAGGATCTTGATTATCTTTTGCCTACATTATTCTGATAACCTCCCAACTAATAGAATTTTTGGTTGTAATTCTTGGTTCAATCTTGACGTTCTCATGTCAAATTACTTTCATAATAGAACTTCCTGTGATAGTGCATGTGTCATGTCAATCACACCTTTAATTATTCCCTGTTGCCTGTAGGATAAAGTTCAGACTTTTTAGTTTGGAACTCTTAGCTGTTTATAAATTGGACTTTCCTTCTTTTATTCATTCAATCACCACTTATTGAACACTATATGCCAGGAACCGTGATGGAGAGATGCACTAAGTTAAAACACTATGCCCAATAAGAGTAAGCTTCAAAGAGCTGGGAAGATGAACTTAGAACATTTTGTTTGTTTGTTCACTTCTTTTAAAGGAAAAGTATTGGATTTTGAAGAAAATATTTAGAGGACCGCTAAGCCAATTCAGAGACTCAGGCTTAGTTTGTACTACTCCCCTGCAAGAACTTTCTGTCCTAGTCAGACTGGTCTATTTTCTTTCTCCAAAGACACTTCAGTAAGTTCTGCCTCATAGTGTAATTTTTCTCTTGTTTCTAATACCAAAATGTTCTCCTCATACATTTCCATATTGTATTTTCACAATAGGTCATGTTTCATGGCTTCCTTTACCCCGTATATTATGTACCTGCACTAGGATGCCTTCCTTATCTGAATCAGAAAACTTATTTTTGTATCACTTATTTACCTCTTATTTATTATTTTATTATCAATAGCAATGATTTGTTTAAGAATGTAGTTAAAGAATACAACAGGGCCGGCCGAGTGGCGCATTGGTTAAGCGCTGGTTTTGGGATGCCAGCGGCCCCGGTTCGGATCCCACATGAGGGCCAGTGACACTGCCCTCTACAGCTAACAACAGCTCCACCTGGAGCTGGGCTGTGCGAGCCCCGGTGATGGTGTGGGCCCCTGCTGCAGTGGGCTGCCATAGGCTACAGTAAGTGGCCCACAGCCAGCGTGAGCGGCTGGCAGCCAAGCGTGAGCTGCCAATAGCCGCGATGAGCGACATCCAGAGGCCAGCGACCGATCTGCCTCATCCGGGAAGAGCGCAATGACGATACCAACAGTGAAGCAACATCCTCCCCAACTAAACTGAAGAACAAGAAGACAGCAACTTGTCTGTTCCCCTTCCCCGATTCCCCAACGTTGTTCCCCTCCACCAATTCTCCAATAAAATCTTAAAAAAAAAAAAAACAAAAAAAAAAAAAAAAAGGACTTTGTAACTCCATGGCATCTTTTCCATGTATGTTTCACCTCACACCATATCAAAGATATTAAAGGTGCCACATTAACTTTAAAAAAAAAAAAAAAAAAAAAAAAAAAAAAAAAGAATACAACAGTATCGTTTCCTAATCTATATTGCAACTTACAATAATCTATATTGTTATTTTACTGTTTGTATGTGCATGTCTGTCTTCCTAGTGAGATTATAAACAGCTCGAGTACATGACATGTCATTCATATTTCTCTATCCCCCAGAGGCTCATACACAGGTCCCGTGTGACTGACATATAGAATGGCTTTAATAAACGTTTATTGAATGAATGCATATTGACTTTACAAACCAAATAATCAAGGTGCTGTAATAATCCAACCTTTCATACTTGACTGTGAAATATCCTTTTCTCATTATAAAGTAAGCCTTCTCTGATTTCCACCCCATTGCCCGCCTGTTTTAGACAAATGTATTTGGAGTTGCAGTTGTAGCTCAGTAGGAGCCCCCAGCACTTCTAGGACTTGCAGGATTGGGAGTCAGTGGAGTATTTTCTGCCACACACAATAGTGGCATTAACCTCTTTGGTATGTATGTCAAGGAGCTACATAAATGTGCTAAAACGGAGAAATTAAGTTATTTGTAAGGGTAGCCTGTAAAAATCTCTCATTTTCTTGATTTTTTCTTTACTAATGTATTCTATGTTTTGTCTCCCCTGCTTTACAAGTGAAACCTTCTTTTATTCCCATTGTCCACTTTTACATATGTTTCATAATGTTTGTAAAATCTGGACCTGTCTTCATTTCCACGTCACAGTCCTAGTTGTGTCTTACATCACATTTTATCATCCATATCATCATTATTAGCATCATCAAGGACAACTCTTGAACATCTCTTAAATGCGGAGTCTGGCACTGGGGCAGCTTGTTATCTTAAAGGATCCATCCTCCATTTGACTAGATATGAAAGTGGCTCACCATTGCTTGCCTTCTTTCCATTTCCACCACTGCTTTGGGTCATAGATCACCTTGCTTTGAGTTCATCGTACCCAATGGCAGCTGACTCGTTAGCAGCTTTATGTTCCTTTCTGTGGTGATGGTTGTTTCTTGGTAGTGGGATGAGAGAAAAACACAGAGACAGTGGACAACCATAGTAATTCTACTGATTTTGCCACCATTATGGCAAATTGTTTGTGATTTGTAGAAATGGACTCTCTTTTATCGATGGTTGACTATCATTTTTTTTTTCTGGAGATAAGTCATTAGTTAACGCAGCTCAAGGATTTGTCTGAGAAGAACAGCACATCAGTTAGAATGCTAATTCACTCAACTGGCAGCAAGTACAGTGAAATGACAGCTTGGAGGGGGGTAAGAGGAGTGTCTGAAAAAGGCAGCAGATTGGTATTTCGAAAGGGGAGGAAAATTTCATAATGATGAATAAGAAAGATGACATTTGGTGCTCACATTTAACTTGCATTGGATGTCCATATAAGGGTCAGTATGCATAACCTCTCTTGATTAGGCCTCCGGCTGCCCAGCAGCTGACTGGGTGTGTATACCCTTCAGACTGTAACCAAAAGAAAGGTCTGGATAATTAGGCCAAGTTGAACTGCAGGAGGTAGCCAGCTTCTCTGCTGCCTTTTGTATATTCATGACCCAGCTTGATTGATGGAAGGACAGTGTTTGGTGACACTGTCATTTGCAAGTTGAAAGGTAGACTACAGGCTGGAGCCAAGATCAGATGTGCTTTAAAGAGTCCTACAATAAACTCATTTGGATGCTGATGATGTTCACATATGCATTTCTTTGTTTCTTACTTTTTCTCATGGACATCTGTTAATTTGTAGAAATTAGCTTGGTTGTTTTCAGTTAAAACCTCACACTACGTTATGAATAGTTTTGTTTAAAAAGTTGTGCAAAGTTGCTAGTGATAATGTGTGATACGGGTCTCAGATGTTTTTATGTGACATTTTCACTTATTCCTTGTGTAGGAATTTTAAATATATTTCTTGAATTGATGTACCATCACTGAAAGCCAGTGACTTTTTTCCCAGGAAAAAAGTTAAATGACATTTTTCTTATATTTCACATATTTCAGAAATCATAAGCACAGCTGTCAAAAAGTTTTCCAGAGAATATTGCTTTTTTGTAAGAGTATTCTTTATCGGACGGTATATGAATATCTAAGGTTTACTTTTAATATTATGGCTCATACAAAAAGGTCGTATATTCTTTCCAAAATTTTTTCTGTTTACCCAAAGAGTTGGTAAATTCCAGACTTGGCAAATGAGTTAAAAATACTAAAGGAAGTTCGAATCCTAAAACAGAAACTTGAGGTTAACCTAAGGAGCATCTTCAAACTGTAGAACCAAAGTTATAAATTATCAGAAGAATGAATACCATATTCTGTTGATTAAAAGGATATGAAGAAAGGGTAGGAAAGATTGTTTGAGAAAGATTTTTAATGTACCTGTTTCATAAATATTACACTACTATTTATTTATTAGCTGAGCCATCCTGCTACCTGTTGGCAGCTCAGCAGCTGCTCAGCTCAGGCTGGGCATCGAACTGCTGTTGCTCAGAGCTCAGCTCGCACTCTTAAGGGAGCTCTTAACCAACTGAGCCACTTGGCCGGCCCCGACACTACTATTTAAATAGACCTTTTAAGAAATATAACACCAGATAGATGTGAACACTAGTTATTCTTATTAATTTTATTTTTCAATACTTTTATTATTACATTGATGTTTTTGGAAGATACAGTTGTTCTGGTATTGCCAAATAATCATCAACCTGAAAATGATTTGAATATTTTTTTCTGAAAAGCCCTTAGATATATATTTTAGATACGTTATCTAATTTCTGTTAGTTATCATAACTTCAGGTAATATATGTCAAAGGGCTTTGTTAAGCTATCAAGTGCTGTGTAAATATAAGTAGTAGGAGTAGCTGTTGCTGTTGTCATTATTTTTAACAGCTAATCTCAGGTCGATGTAACAGCTGAAGTTTTCCTCCCATTACATTTTTGTCAATTAAATGTGACTGATCAGGTATGAAACTTTATTTTAATAAAAGCAGACTAGCAAAGACTTTACCAGATCTTTCAGTTTCTTTCCATATTAATTATCTGACTTTGCTCCTCCCCACCAGATCCAGAAAAGGCAGTGACTCCAACTGACAGTAATGTTTTTGTAAAGGAGATTCCAGAGCATGTTGACGACAGTGCACTCTGAGCACTACAGAAATCAAGCATACTCCTTCTAAAGTCTTTTCAGTCTTATCTGACATTTGAGATAAGCATCTGAAATGTGGTATCCTAAATCTGTCTGTAGTATTCAGAAACTCTTTGCTGTAATTTGTGGTAATTATTTCTAAATCAGACCGTTATCATTTAGCAGAAAAAGTATTAATACATCCAAAATGTTAATGAAAATGTCATTTTTCTCATTTAAATAATATCTCAGGATTTTCAAATACTGACTTTTAGATTTTTCTTACTAGAAATTGAAAGCAAGGTGTATGTTTTTTCTGTGAAATAAGGTAGAAATTTTAAACTATCTTATAGAAACAGTTCCAGGAATTTTCAATAGAGCTGTGCCTTCTTGAACTGAATTCAAATATATTGTGTATTTTTATGCTACAGAGCAATATTCTTAATGTGTTGCTGTTCTTATTAAGTCTTTCCAAAACCTTAAAGATGTTACTTTGTCAGGAAATTCTAGGTCTTTCTAGTGATAAAATAAATTTGACACTTGTTCCATGAAGGCATCTTCTCCCTGCTTATCAGCTCTTCAATTTATGGCTGTGCTTTGAAATTTGTGCCTGTGACTCCCATCTTTGTATTTACTCCAATTAACACATAAACCCTAATTAGCCAGATCAGGGGACTTGGGAGTCCATAAATGGAAAGTGACATGGCAGAGCTTGGCAGCTGGCATCAAGGCAAGGTGACAAAAATAAGGAAGTATCAATTAGATGACACTGATGGTGAAGCTATGTGTTGGGATCGTAAATTTTAACCGTTCTCTGTGAGGACAGGGACATAGGAATCAGTTGGTAAAATGACAGCTAAGTTAAAGTATTGAACTCTAGGTAAATTTAAAACACGATGATGATGAAACCTGAACAGCATTCATTTTATATCATGGTCATTGCTGATAAATCAGACATTTCTACCAAAATAAAATTTTTGTGAATTTCCCTGTAGTGTGACTTAGTTTACAAATTACATGAATGTGTAGCAGTTCTTATTTGAGTAGGAATGCAGGTGTCCAGAATTATAAATCCTTAGGAGCCTTACTTTCCTATTCTAAATTTTTTTGGGGGGTTGGATTTGGGAGTATCCATGACCACCAATAAATATGACTAAGTTCCAAACTGCAGTTTGGGATTACATATATACAGCTGACCCATGAACAATACAGGTTTGCATGGGTCCACTTATTAGTGGATTTTTTTTCCAATAAATACGTACAGTATTGTAAATGTATTTTCTCTTATGATCTTAACATTTTCTTTTCTCTAGCTTCCTTTATTGTAAGAATACATTATATAATACATATAACATACAAAATAGGTGTTAGTCAACTGTTTTTGTTATTGGTAAGGCAACAGTTGACTATTAGTAGTTAAGTTTTGGGGGGAGCCAAAAGTTATACGCAAATTTTTGACTTTGCAGTGGTTGGTACCCCAACCACTGTGTTGTTCAAGGGTCAACTGTAATTCAACAGTGGAAAAATTTAGTACTTTGTAGACATTATTCCAGTTTTAGAAATCTAATGTTACAGAAAAGACTTGTATCTCAGTTGAAGAGTTTATCAGCCTTTGTGCATTTCTCATTACTTTGCATAGTAATAGAATTTAAATATACAAGAACTGGGCTGCTTCTCTAGTTTTGTGGTTTTGGCTATCTAGTTTTCACATTGCTCCATTCTTCAAGCCGGTGACTGGGTATTTGTAAAGAAGGTTCTGGAGGATATTGGAAACACACTGTATGATCACTACAGAAATTGTGCATATCCTTTAAATTTGTTGGAACCAAAGAATGATGGGGTTTATTTTTCTTCTTCAAAGAACTGGTCCAAATTGTGACTTTAATATATGTTGTCAATTATATAGTAGAGGGTATATATTTAGTTTTTTTTCATTTTAGATTGCCAGTACACTTGTTGGTATTTTGTTTGAATGTAGATATGTTTTGTAGTTGATTTTAAATGACTTCAAAACTCTGAAAGTATTTTAGTGTCATGTACCCCTATTTCAAGTACTGTAGAAGATAGGGGAAAGAACTCTTACTTGAAAAGTCCCTGTTCTAGAGGAGTATTTGAAACATTAGAAATCTGCCAGAAGGTCCATTAACATAAATGTTTAACTCAGACACACAAACATGTACCAAAATGAAAATGTTTCATGCATTAATTTGCTGCAGAAGGAACTAACATAACAATTAGAACAACATTCTGCCTACTTAGACTTAAATTTCCTAGGGCAGTGATAATACATAGTGTTGATGTAGTTTAAGTCTTTTAACATATAGAATATTTTGTTGTTAAAATGAATTCTTCTGTTTTAAAACATTCAAACATGGTAAACCCTAGATGACCGGATAGAAGTGTTAGGAGTATAATTTCTAGATTAAGATTTGGAAATTCCTCATCAGCTCAGGGTTTATTAGAAATACTTGGAAGAAACAATTTCTTTTCTAGCTTTGCAAAGGAATGATGACTACATTTTGTAATTGTGAAAATACCAGATGCTGTCATGAAAACAAGGAGCCAAACTAATATAAAAGTAATCTATACGAGGCTATTTTGTTTGCTTACCAGTTCAATTTCATTCATTCTTGTCAGTGGTACCTTCATGTCTGAGCTAGTAATCTGCCCTATAAGAAACACCCTAGCAGCAACTAAATGATGTGCAGTAGGTTTTTTTACACCAATGAAAGAAATTGAGACTTTTGAGCATCAAACTTTCCATCCCAGTTGTGTAGCCGATCCATTGACTTTTTTTGCATGCTTATCCCAGTTGCATGGTCATATGTTGTAAACCACATGGAACTATTTCAAACTGTGATGGGGAAAGTAGAAACTGCAAACATTCTTCCTTGAAGCAAGTGGTTGTCCTAAACTGAGCACTGTAGAATAAAAATGGAAACATAAAAATAGCAGTTGGAAAGATAAAACAGCATTTATAGTACTAATAAAACCGTTGTGGCTTCCACAGGAAAACATGCTTTGTAACCTAATGCTTACCTGAAAGGACTGTCGAGTTTCAGAGAGTTATAGCTGTTTTTGTAAGAGAAGCACAGAGATTTGCTTGAGGGCTGAGTGATAGATTCGCCTGCCTGAAGCATCCCAGTGTGTTTATACATGGCTTGTATGGCAGCTTTCATAAGACATTTACCCCATGATTTGCGATGAGCTTATGTGTGAATAATTAATGGCAATTAATCCTTAATTACAGTAATTAGGCAAGTCACAGGAAATTAAGCTGCAGCTGGAGAAGACCATGCCTGGGAAGAGAGGATTGGGGGCTGTGTGAATGTGCCATTTACTGACAGCATTGCTAGGATGTGCAGTATTCAGCAGCTTTGGCATTTCTATTGGCAGCCTTGGGTAGGACAAGAGTGCTCCGCATTAGAAGCAATCTATAGTTGTCTACAAGAGTTTTAAGTTCAAGTGCCAAAATGTTGTGTTGCATATGGTGATTATCTAAGTTTATTGGTTGCTATAACTCAAATGAGTATAATTGTTTTTGGCTTGATAACAGTGACATTAGAAACAAGAGCTTTTATGCATTCATAGGTTCTATTGGCATGAAACATGATGCAACTTTTAGAAACAATTCATCCAGGTTTGCAATTATGAAATAGATAATGTAATTGTCTAGAAATTAACTGAGAAAATTTCAATCAAGAACAACAGCAGAACATACCGTGTTTGGTTGAGAAGTTAATTACTTTATTACTAGTTGCTTTTCCCAGTTAAGCATGGTAGTACACAGTGTGCTGGAAGTATTTATTGAATTGAATACATACTCCAAATGTAAAAAATGCTGAGATTATAAAAATCTTAAATCATTCACATTAAGTGCTAACAAAGTTATTGCTTAAGAATCTACAATGGGTGGGTGTTTTAAAAACAAGCAAAGCATCCATTCCGTAGAGAGCAGCACTGCTCCACGAATCCTTGGTGAGAGAGGCTCGTCATTCCCCACTTGGGAATACATAACTTCCTCCGTTATCTGTGTGGGATTTAAAAATCATATGGCCATTGTATACCGAGATAAAAAAGCATGTTGAGGATTTATTAACGTTCCATTGTATTTTTCACAATTAAATATAATTTTGAGCATGAGAAAGGCACCTTCATCTGCCCCGTGAATGGTAATGCTTATTCATTTTTCTCTTTGAACTTCAGGAATTTGGGCCCACATATTCAGCTTAGGTCTGATGTTAAACTTATCTAAATTATTAATCTGTTACAGTCATTATACAGCTATTATAATAGCTAGGGTACTTCTTGATACCAACACAGCTGTTGGGAAAAGGATGTACTTGTCAGATAGTCTAAAGTAGATAAAATTACATATGTGGTTTTTTTTTAACGACTATATAATTTAGTTGGAAACATTCATAAAGTATTCACCTCTCATACTAAAAAGGAAATTTAGAGTTTTTCTTCCTGTATAATTTGTGATCAGTAATATTTGGTGTAATAGGCCATCTTGGTTATTAAATGCTAAATATGCAAAGGCTCATCTTTCAAGAATACCTTTTCTGCTAAGACCAAACTGATAAGAGAGTGCATTTATGTGAACATATATAGATTATTGCTTTCTGAACTTCTGGTTCACTTTAAAGAGGAGCTAAGTCACAATACCCTAATAATGGTCTTGATTTTATAAATGATTTTCCCCCTTGAAATAAGCAACACATTCATTTTAATATGTAGAATCGGTTTGCTAGCAGGGCGACAGTTTAAAAAGGCTTCCAACTGTGACACAAGTGCAGCCATATTGCTTCCTATTACTCGCTAAGGTAGTTGTTTAGAGGAGAGAATGTTCTCCCTGGAAATGTTTAAAGTGCTGTAATTTTATTTAGGATAATGAGGATTTATAACCATTTTGCCATATGAAAACCTGTCTTTAGACAGAGCGAAATAGCCTGTTTTGGTTATTGAATGTTCTTAACTCTCGGGTGTGTGTGTGTGTGTGTGTGTGTGTGTGTGACAATGAGGTGTTTACGTTAGGGATTGTGCTGGTTTATTCTATATGTTGGCCTGTGTAACATGAAAAATATTAAGTGACACAATTCAAGTGTGGCCCATGTAAATGTTTACATTTCTTTGTGGGTACAATTTCTCTATATTGAAACATAACCAAATAGGAAGTCTTTGTTCTTGTTTATACAAATAATTTTAACAGTGACTGCTGCGTATCTTTGGGGCCCTGAGTCTGTATAACTTTGCTCATGTAAGTTGTACAGGAAGTTATTTTGAGTGATGGTCAGGTAGATAGTGCATAAGGAGATAGTTGTGATAGAAAAAGAAAAGTGCAAAGCAGGATCTATGTTTTTAACATTGAGCATGACATTAGTGTGTATTACCATTAAAAATTAGCCTACTAAATGTAAATTTGACTTATATTAGTCATACTGTATTCTATAGCACTGTCTCAAAACCCACTGTGGAATAGTTTATTTAGACCTCTGCCTCTGATATGGGAGGAGAAAGAAAGGAACAGAACAGTTTGAGATTTTTATCAGGTTTTTATCTCCTCACTGAAAATCTTAGCTCTCAAAACATTTCTAATTTCCCTCATTTGAAGGTTCAAACAGTTTCAAATTACTGCCCATGGATTGTTCTTGACATCCCGAATGGTAAATTTGAGCTGTGGAAATGCTGGAATGTGTTTTTGTGCTTTTTCCGAACAAGGGAATTCAACGGGTAAATTACAGTCATTTACTGGGAGTGTAATTTACTGAGAGCCTTTAGGCAAATGCAGGAGAAAGGACAGCAGCAGAACAGAAAAAACAGCATAAAAACTGTTTTGTGTATTTTTTCCCTTTTCTCATTAAGTATTTATTCACATAAGAGTTTTATGAATTAATGGATGGTCCTACAATTAAGACAGATAACCTTTATTCATTTTCACTGCTGATAGACTATTTGAAACAGTGATTGCCATGTGAAAATTACAACCTGAACCATGTTTCTGAAATTCTACTAGTTTATTTTGCATTTGAATCCTTGTTTGTCTTATTGAAAATTATAAGGAGATGTTGCTCTCTCTTCAGAATGATTATAGATTTCACTAATTTAGATTTTTCACTATACCAGCAGTTCAAATAATAAAAGTTTTAAATTTTCTTAATGGACATATTAGTGAAAAGACTCCATACTTTAGTGTTAAAAAAGTACTGCTTTTACTTTTGTCAAATACCATGGATGAATCTTACTTAAAAAGAAAAAGACCTAGACCATTTTGGCTGTATGCAGCTTTAAACCAACACAAGATAACTTAGCCATTTTATTAAAGGTTAAAGAGAAATTTTATGAAATTGTCAAATAGTTCTGTATAATATAAATGTATAAACATTTGTGGTAATTCTTATAAACAGTTCTGACCAATTCCTTTCATGAAAAGCAGTGTGCTCTGTAGTAATTGCTAAGCAAACAGAAAGCTGTGTTGCAAAGTGGTTTTGTATAGCATATTGTAATTTGACACTTAAGTTGTGCCCTGCATTACCCTGTGTCATAATTGATGGCTGAAGAAAAGCACATGCTATGCTAATCATTTGTTAGAATAGCTTGTTAAATTGTGGTTGCCAATTTTAAATAAACTATGAAATGCTTGTCTGTATTTTAAGATTTTGTAACCTACAGTTTTAAACAGTCATTTTGAAACGTTTTTTTTTTTTTAACTTTCTGTTTCATATGTACAATTCTGCCTTTGTACACAAGGTCAGCATGTTCACCAATTTAATAGCATATTATCAAGAACAAAATCAATGAGCTGCAGGTTTCACACCAGTATCTCCAGGGACTTTTCTGTTTATACTTCATTGTACTGATCCTAAATTTGGTGTCCTTTTAAAAACATCAAGATTGGTATTTTAATACATGATATTTTAAGTTCTTAAAAGTAAAAAGTTCCAGCATTAGAAGGCTAATTTAGATACTATTAGAAAGGATGAATTTATATTTTCTTTACCAAGCAGTGACTAGATAGAAAGCGGCATATGTTAATATAGAAGTTATTAACTACAGAATGCCAGTAAGAATTTTAGTGCAGTAAAGTGAGATTCAGGGGATAAGATTACTGTGCATAATCAGTTTGTGAGTTCTCATTTTTAAAGTTTAGGAGCTTTTACTTAAATGTGTGATGAATCAGTTATATCATGTAAAGAGAGGAGTCCACACTTGGTGAGAACGTGGACTTAACACATTGAGAGTATTCGACCTACATCCTCTAGTAAAAGAACGGAAGCATGAGGAAGGAATATGTGCATTTAGACATAAAGAAATGTTACTTCTGTGGAGAAAAACGATTTAATGTGCAGAGAAGGGTTATTCACTTTTAAGAGATTAAAAATGACTTGAATATAATACCTTTAATTTGTAATAATGGTCTGACAGACTGCTTCCTGTCTAAAGTAAACCTTTTGATCAGCATGTTCATTTTGATCTCTTCTCGTGCAGTGCTGTCGTGCAGTGTATTGAATGGATAAAGGTATTATTTTCAGTTATTGTACATCTCCTTAATTAAGCCAGGAAAGACATGCAGGTAGATTTAGTTCTCAATCATTTAATAGACAAATATGAACAAGGTTATTTTGTGGCCTACAACTGACCCCTTTGTGTGGAGGAATTCCTTAAGAACATTCAAGATTGAGTCACTCAGTTATATGGGAGGAGAGGTGGCACACATGCCTCAACAGAAACAAACACTCACTTGATGGCATTATTTGGGAGAAATAAGATTTGATATTCCATTTTTTTATTAGGTGTTGTTCTTAACATCCAACACACTTGAAGTTGAAATGTGCAACATAGGCTGTCTTTCTTGTTGAAAGGTATTTTTCTGTTTTTGGAGGGGAGGGAGTCTTCTTTTCTAATGTATTTCATTTTCTCTAAATTGAATAAAAACTAAACATTAGGAAAGTTTTAGATTTCATTACTTACCTTTATAAAAACACTTAAAGCCTTAATGCAACTAATAATTTGTTCATAAATTTATAATACCCTATTTCTTTAAGTCTAACTGAATTTAACTACATGTGTATATTTGAGATATAAATTCTTAATTTAAAAATTTTTTATAGCAGGCCAACATGCTAGTCTAGAAAGTAATGCAGGATTTTGTGCTCATTTATTTAGGTCAGGCAGCATAAGGTTTGGGAAGTCACATTCTCTGCTCCTTTGGAAAAGAGGATACATCCAATATGGAGTATTCAGGATGATTATGAATATTGAGTAAAAAATATTTTAAAAGGTACATGTTTTTGGTGTAAAATGTGATTTGCAAGTTTGCTCTATATTTTAAGTATTTTTTCTCATGACAGGTTATGGAAAGAAAAACAGTCAATGACTACAAATCACAATAAAATATCCCTAACACAGTTTGATTGGAGGTGGAATAGTAATAATACAAATCGGACACCTTATTACAGGGCTCTTTAGCAGCCCCAGGGACGCTGGCCTTAAATTTCAGTTAAGTGTGGGGTCGCCCACGATCACCCGTGGTTTCTTGGAGTAACTCACTGACCCGTGGCGAGATGTCTTTTGGTCCGGACCTCGTCCTCCCTGGCTGTGAGCTGTTGAAGGGCGTCTGCACACGCGTGGAGGAGGTGCGCGTTTGCACACTCACGGGCCGAGCCAAGGCCGACTCGGCTGTGCACACACGCTGCAGCCTCACTCTTTTCCTCAAGTCCCGAGTTTTGCATAAAGATGTGTTAGAAATCTCGTTCCTAAGGAATCTAGAGAGATAAATAATGGATGTGTGGGAGCTCAGTTTCAGCCCGAATTTTCTGTTCTCTCTGGTTTTTGTTCTCAGTCACCTTGATGAAACAATCTTGAAGCCGCTCCGCTTCCCGTGGCATTTGGAATGAGTCCCTGACAGGCTGATTTTCCACCCCTGTTGTGATGCTGCTTTCTCTAGTTAATATTCCTGTGTAAGTGTCGCACAAAAGTAAACCCAAAGAGCCCGCACAAGACATGGAGGCTGCTCCATTTACATTAATTATGCAGTCAGGGCGGTGAGAATTCGCTGTCAGCCCGAGGGGCGGGGGTGAGACGCGGCGGGGAGCTGGGGAGTGGAGCCCGGCAGCGGGCCTCCTAGTGCAGCCGTGGGTAGGGGATCCGGGATTGCTGCGGCTGGCAGGCCACCGCTGGCGCCGCGGAGAACAATGGGCGCGCCCCGGGAGCCGAGGGCCAGAGTGCTTCTGCGGCCTGGAGCCGCCCTCCCCACCAACCCTGCGCAGCGGCGGGCCGGGTCCAAGAGCCCTGTGCTTCGTGCAGCCGTGGCGGCCGGCCTTGTGCCCTTGGGCCAGCCCCACCAAGGGAGTCAGACCTGCTCCTAAGCCCGAGCATTAGTGCCTTTCAAATCCAAACCCCAAACTTGATTTCAGGCCTGGCGACCATAGAGGCTGGATTTTCATGATTTCAAATGCCTGGGCAGCTGCCGATTCTAGTATCTCAGAGGACACCATAATCACCATGGGAACATCTTTGACCGATAGGAAAAAATTCCAAACCAGCTACAAAACAAGGACACCCTGGGAAAACGGTGGTTAAGAAAAGAAATAACTCTCTAACTCCCCACCATAAATATGACACACCTTCTGGGAGGTTTCCCACTGTAATTGGCTCTGAAGCATCCTAACTTAATGGCTGTTTGTCAATGGGAAACTGAATTCCATAGGGAATTCCACAGAAAATTTAATTGTACAAATATTTGTTGAGTACCTACTATGTCCTAGGTGATGGGAAATTATTACCTCATTATTACTGTATGGAAAACATTCCAGAAAATTAAGATTGTTGCTCTTCATAGGATTTCAATATGGAAACCATAGAAAAATTTCTGTTGTCACCATTCTCTCCCACACCCATTTCCCCAGTGACTTGGCTGTAGTCAGTAACTACTGGAGGTGGTAGGGAGGATGAATGTACTTTATTCTTTTTGCACTTTTTGAGGGTATCAGTAAAGATTATGGTGCAGTATTTCTACAGTGGAGTTTATGCATCTAATTGTGTGGACTTAAAGGTGTATGCTTGCGTGGAATAACTAGCCAAACACCCATGCCAGTAGAACGGCAGAACACTGAGATTTGAAAAGATTAATAGAATAATTTGAAAAGGCTTGCCCCTTTCTTAGATTTGCAAAAACAATTCCTTGGGCATATTTTGTACTTTTCTTTAAAATAAAGGATTGTGTGTGTAGCATTTCATGAGTAAATCTGTGTCAGCCAGGAGCAACCACACTGAAAATTTATCCAAAAGGAATTAGGCCATCCTTTCAAGGCCATGTGTAGTTGCCAGCCATGATGACATTTAGCTCTGTCCCAGCCCAGGCCATAATTTCTTAAGAAAGCAGTGTAATACTTTAATCATTTTATTTCTTTCTTTGAGTAAGTAGATACAAAGTATTACTTTTAAAATATTTAATACTCTCTTCTGACATTTGTACCATGCACATGTTCCAAAATGAACTATTTTCAAAAACAAATGTCATTTGCTTCCTTGGCCTATAAGGGAAGTGCTGATCCCTCTGTATAATACATATTTTTAAAGTCACATCTGATTGCTTAAAACATACTATTGTGGATGGCATTTTTTCTTCTCAAGTACAAATATATAAAGATGCAACTTTCTAAAATGAATGTTGAATCATACAAAATCACTGATACCTCACCATTTAAAAATGGCAATTTCATGTGGGTCAATCAAATAGTATTGAAACACATAAGTGAAATGAAAAAGCAGAAAAGAAAGTACTTAGATATAGCGGTTGTATAAATATTTATGCATGTACAAAAGATTGCAATTTAATGTTGCACAAATAGGAAAAAAACGTTAACAGAGTCCTTTTTTTCCCCCCATTAAATTGCTTGAGTTTATAATGAATGAAGAATTTTTAAGTTTGTTTTCTTTTATGCCTTGGGGGGTGGGGGGAATAATCTCTGTTCTTTAAAAACAACAAAATTAAAAACACATACCTAACCTAGTGATTCAAGGGCCCTTGGAATTTTAACTGTGTATATGTTTGTATTATTATCTGTATATATTTTAAGAATAAACATCCAAAATTTTGTTTTTTGACTGTGTTTCCATTCTATCTAAGGTTAAGGTACTACTATTATATACAGTTTGTCTTTAATTTTATGTGAATTTAATGGAAGCTTCCAAAATTAGGCCTAAAAATCCAGTCAGCATTTTAATTGGAACTGTATTTACCAGTATGGCTCAACTTTTTTTCTCACCCACTCAGAACAGTTTGTATCATAAAATCATTTACATAATGGTTTGCTTTTGATTGTATCATCTGTGAGATTTTTATCTCTGAGATCAATTTCCATAAATAAGTTAATTTTAAATATCAGAATGCAAAAGTGATAAATTATAAGTATACTTATTTTTAAAATATTTAAATAAGGTACCCCAAAAAATCATATTCTTACTTAGTAATATTACCTTTGACATCATTGTATGGTGCCAGATTCTAGTAATATGAGGCTTATAATACTATTTCACATTTTTATCCACTAAATAAAAACCTGCCCTGTGTTTTATTACAAAGTAGGTGGCCTGAAGGAAAAATATATGTATTCTTTCCTTTTGGTATAAAATATGCATTTGGGCTTCTCATTTCATCCCCAATCTGTGTTATTCCTTAAAAATGCAGAACTGCCTGAAGTCCTCTTTAATATTTAATTCAACAACTTTTTAATCTGTCATTATGCTGTGATGAAGTAAGCATCAAGTGTCGCTGAAAAAGATTAAATTATACTTGGAAATAGGAATTGAAATGATTTAGGGTTGGAGGCTGAATATTTGCTTTGCACAAGTAATAATAATAGTAGCTTGGGTGAAGAAGGGCTTTGGTTTGGCTTTAATGTCTTTGCCTTGCTGTGCTCCCCTGTGGCTCCCCCTGATTTACGCTGGCATTACTGAGCTTTATTTTATTTAAATGGAGGTAGAAAGTGGAAATTACTACACTACAATACATTAATTACTCCATACTATTTCTTTGTACTGATTTCCCTTTTTTTCTGTAAACATCATAAACAATGATGCAACCTACCCAGTATGGATAGCAGCTGTAAGCACTTCCGTAGTTCTTGTTAACAAGCTTATCTTAGAAAGGAAAGGATGTAATAATTGATATCCATCTATGGAAGAGTGAGAAGCCAAGGAACATTTATGTTTTTCCTGTCATAGGGGATGATGTCCTACATAAAAATAAGCTATGAGAGTATGTGTTAACTATTTTAATCACTACATTTTACTTCTTGCTTTTAACATCTAGACTTTAACCTGTGGACTATTTTGTACTTAAGGACAAAGGCACAAACTTTGATATTTCTCAGTGACTCTTGGATTGTTCAACAGGTGACAAATAAAGACTAACCTCTTTGGAGTACGTGGTTTCTGCATGCGTATATCTAGGTCATCTGGAAATCTGTCTGGTGGTCTCTGGCTTCATCGGCTATTTTTAATCTAGTTTTATGTCTCTACATGAGGCCTAAGCAATCAGTCAATTTAGTGGAGAAAACTAATTGAGATATTATTTGATCAGATACACAGAAAGCCCCATGTGGTTTTTTAAAAGAATGCTGTATTTCATTTTTACTGTAATGCATGTGTATTGGTGGCTTATATGTATACTCAGGCTCTGTCTGTAATTAATGTCTTCAAAATATACCTTCATTTGTCATGATTTGGCATGATGCTGGCCTGGTCCTTTTCGAAGTAAGCCTAGAAATGGACTAAAATCTTGACATGCAGCACACCTGTTGGAATTTTATCAGAATTGTATTCACTCCAAGGAATCCAGTGTTTCTGTAACTCAGATGTCTACTTCCCTAGCATCATGTCCCATCATGGGACAACAATAAAGAGAAAAGGACTCCTCCTTACTTTGTTTGTTTGTTTGTTTGTTTCTTTGAGGGCAGTGTCACTGGCCCTCATGTGGGACCCCAACCGGGGTTGCTGGCTTCCTAAGCCAGTGCTTAACCACCGCGCCACTCAGCCGGCCCCCTCCTTACTTTTTAAAAACATCCTAAGTGAAAATGTAAACTTATTGCAGTAAATTCAGAATTATCTATTAATTCTGCAGAATTAAAAAAAATAAAACTGGCAAAATGTTTTTTAAGATTACAGAGCATTTAGTACCATTTTATTTGTTACCTTTTGATTCTTCTATCACCATGGCTGCATAAGTTACCCTAAGCATAAAACACCTGGAAAAAGTACAAAAGGCATTTTGCAAATAATATTCATTTCTTCAGGAACTATTTTTTTGTTGATTGCTTGAGTGAATTGCCCTGCCTAGTTGTATTCCCTGAATATTTAGCTCCCCACTTTATACGCGCATACTCAGTGTTAAGGTTGGGTCAATTGTGTGAGTGTCATTCCACACCCTTCATTTGTTTGTTATCATTAGATATTTGAAATTAAAGCTGTTGTTTTTGATAGCAAATTACCTCTTCTAGTTCATAAATGTATATTTAGAGGACTAGGTTCACAGATTATTTATGAATTAGTGTTTTGATCTAGGGTAATATTTTGAAATAAATCAGTTTTAAACAATTGGTCAATGTTTCCCTCCACATTGTTATTCCTATTAAGATATACATTTGTCAACATGTGCCTTTTTTGCTGTAGCACAAGACTAGTTGCCTTTCTGAAACCTAGTATGCTTGTGGGGTAAAGTAAATGCATGTCTTTGTAGAAGAATAAATAAAAAGAGCAACCTGAGTCAATCAGCGGGTTCAATTCATGCCTACAGCCATGGCGGACAGCTCATTCTGTAGATGTGGGTGTTTTGTTTACATTTATAATGCAGCTTTATTTAATGCTGACAGATATAGCTTGTGGCAAATGATAGTCAGAATGTATGAGCAGTCATAATGCTTCTGTCTTCTTATAGTGTGCTGCTGAAAATAAGCAGTTCACCTCTGTTTTTATTGAGGAAAGGATATGAGACAGCTATAGCTTCGTGAGGCTATTTATTGAGTTGTTTTACTAGCTGTGAACATGCCGCTTTATAGCAGTTGTGAAAATGGACTTTGCTAGTGTGTGGGAAAGGAAATAACATTGCAGTATACAAGGGTAGTAAAAAATCTCTATAAATAATTTTCAGACTAAGGAATATTCTCATTTAAACAAGCAGAATGGGTTGTGATTTTGGCTAGGTGTCAGTGTCCCCCAAAAAGTCTGTAGGTTGAAACTAATCATATAATTTGGAGGAAAATCTTTATTCTCTAAAGTTAATTGGGTTAGAGTTTAGGAAAAGTTGTTTACATTACCCATCTTGATTCAGCTCAGCATTGTGACCTTTGGGACTTAAGGATCTATATGAACCAGCTTAGGGTCTAAACTATAAAATGCGCAGTAGGCTACATATATGTATGATAAGACATACCTGTAAGCTAATAATAGTATTTTTATTTGGGAATGTACACGTGATACAGAAAAACCTATATTCATATTATGTTTAATGTAATACAGAATTCAGATGTGTAAGTAGCACAAAATTGGTGGAAAAATGTTAAAGTACTTCTATTTTGACCCCAAGGATTTATTATTCAAAATAATTAAAGAAAATTGACAAAGTAACCATAGAATTTGAAAGTACATTATTTCTTTCATCCGTTGGAAATTGTAGGCGTTCACTAAATCTGGAGCCCTTAAATCCATGACAAACTATTTTGATTTTTACACTAGTTTCTTTTTTCCTCTACTAAATCTGCCTGGGCCTACTAAAGCTTTTTTGATGTACAGTTATTTATTGGCTACCATAATTGTGATGGCTATAATGCCTTTTATTCTTAAACATAAAAAAGAGCATTAGAAAGGTACATATTTGAAATTTTTATTACTTTTCTATTTTTATTCAAATGTTCATCATACAGTAGTGAGAAGGTATACAAATAATATTTTCATGTATGCAGAATAATTTAGAAAGCATTGTGAATCTCAGCAGGTGTTTCTTCTATGTCTGTGCTCAAATTTCTAGGGAACCCTGAATATTAGATTGAAATAACCCTCCCTTGATACTATGCAGCTGAAGTTCAGTTTAATTCTCAGATAAGCTTTTCTTGGACACATATCATTTCCCTTTCATGTAAATAAAAATCAGACTACTTAGATTTTAATACTTGCTACTTTACAAAGTAAATCAAAATGCTGCAAAGTACTCACTTATTTCCTTTCCTTAGTGCTTTTATTAAGGCATTTCTCTTACCACTAAATATATGGATTATAGGGATGCTGTAAAAATGTTCTTATTTCCTTCTCCACTGGCTGATGAAATGGATTAATCTCTCAATAGAGCTATTTCCTTAATTCACCACCTGTTTTCAAATCCCTAGTAACCGACAAGGTAAGCAAAGAGATTGCTCTGTGTGTGCCTTATATACCTATTTCACAGAGAGAGAGAAACTTACAATAAAAAAATGAAGACAAAAATCTTCCTTGAATTTTTTTTTTTTTTTTTTTTAGAAAGTTGTTGCACATTACTGAAAAGTTGTCGGATGTTTTTAAATTATCATTCAGCAGCCCAATTACGAGTATGTCACCTACTGGGCATCCTTTCAATGGAAATTTTCAGTTCAAAGAGGCATATAAAGTACATTTATTGCCTTTGTTAAAGTGCCCTTTTTTTTTCCAGCATATTGTAGGAATGTGATAGATATATAACTAATGTAAATTTTTTACTTTTGATTTATAAACTAAGGAACTGATTTTATACTCGTAAAAATCAAATGTGGGCTTGACTACTATAATTAGAACGTCTGAGCTATATATAAGTAATCATTTATTGTTTAAATACAGAAGAGACTATAACAAAATGCTGTCAAGAGCCATCACACTCATTAACCTGCAAGCTAATTAGCCTCCTCCTGCCTGATTGCTGACAAGTTCTTCCGTCTGAACCCGTTGCTGTTGTGTCAGCAGAGAAGCACAGTGAGGTAGAGGAGGTCTCCATTAGATGTTTGTGAACAAAGTCTCTCTCTGCATTAAAGGTTTGTTTTTTACACTCTAACAAATGTTAGAGCATTCATATCCCCAGCTATAATTAAATTGGCAACTCTTAATTACTGTAATTAGTATATTAACTGTTTCCTTTCCTTTTCATCTATAGTGGATTTCAAGAAATTGCATGTAATTTAATGGGATTTTAAAAATTTAATCATTGTATAAAAGGGTTCAATAGTTAAATGTATATCTAAATGCCACTGAATATTTGAAATAATATGTATAATAAAATCAGTTAAATGCAGTGTCTTGTCAAAACCAGTACATATGGGCTTTATATTCATATGTTGTTGTTCTTTTCCTGTGCAAACATAACATTCATTCCCCATTAACAGTATTTTTTTTCCTGGTAGGCGAACATTTCTTAACTAGGTTGCAAATTAGCATTGGAATGATAGAACATTTTGCAAATGCATCTTAAAATATGAATTCATTAATTTGTGGAAGACTAATTCATTTAGAATAGCTTCTTGAGGGCAAAAAGCATTCATAAGATATTTTGCTTGTTATACCATCCAATCAAACTTGGGACTTTATGGAAAGTACCAGAAAAAAATAGAGTACATTTTGGAATGATAAATGATCTAAGTATGAATTGATGAACCCTTTCTCAATTTTCAGTATTATTACTATTATCACTTTCTGGTAAATGTTACTTAACAATTTTAGTTTAAAATATTTGAATCATCTTCAACAAATTAGAGGCCTAAAGCAATCTAAAATGTCATGTATACCAGTAAAATGTATTCACATGTCTAAAAAAAAACCACCACATACTGAAATTTATTGTACTTCTAGTTTATGTAGGGAAAACTGCTATGTGAGGATACCTGATTTAAAAGTACTGGATTGAAGTAAGAAACAGCATCAGAGTTTATGGGGGCTTTCCATACAAGTGCATGTTTACACTGGTTGTGGGCAGCGCTATCATTTGCATAGCAGCCTGTACAGATCTCAAACATGTGAGTATGTATCTGCCACTAGCTGTTCAAGTAAGCCCTAATTAAGGAATGGGTGTTTTAAATAAAATTTAAAATATACTGATTTCATTAGTCATTTTTATAATAATTAAGATATTAATGTGACTTATTTCAGTTATCATTCACTTACAGATAGCAATCATTTTATGAAAAACTACCCAATGCACTACAAAATACATCATTTTAATGGACGTGGCCTTTTAAATACAGTAGCCTAACCATAAGAATTGTAACTTGAGCCTCAAGTCAACTGTGTGATGGAATAGATAATGAGGCTCCTTCCTTCCTGCACCATAGTTCTGTGGACCTGTGGTCTTCTGGCTAGGAAAGACTGATTTGAGGTACTGAAGCAGTGTTTTTGCATCTTTAGAATAAAATTTATCAGGTGGGAGCTACTGTTCCCACCTCTAAGGACACTTTCCCACCACTCATTCTCTACCTCTACCCTCCACTTCTCTGGCACAGCCTGATTCTGAGAGAAGGGCAACATTTTCTTCCAGAAACTTCCATAATCTCCTTTAGAATGTGATGCAACATAAGTTTCAAAGAATTTAGTGTAATAATAAATCAAATTTGATTTACAAAGTAAATACAATGAGTTTAAGAGCCTTTTGAATTTTAGGACCCAGTTTAGAATCATTGGGCCCCTTATAGTTTCTAATCACACTATCATAGAGCCCTAACTCAAATTTGAACTTGTTGAAGGAAGGGGACCTACAGCACTTCTAGCTCAGTCCTCTTATTTTATAAAGAGGGAAATGAGCCTCAGGAGAGGCAACCAGGGCCATGTAACCAAATGGAACAGCAGGCACGAAATGAGCACTCAGATCCTTGGACTCCTAGTCTAGTGCTCTGAGCTTCAAAAATTGATTCAGTATTTCCTTCTGAGTACCTATGAGTATTTGTATTATAGCTATTTCATATTGAATGTTAATGTGTAAAGTATGGGAGATATTAATAAGTATGATTTGTTAGAGTAGATGCTCAAATTAATGTAAAACGTTTAGTCTTTTTAAAGACTACACAAGTGCTAAAATAGAAATGGCTGAATTTAGAACTGTACAAAAAAAAAAACAAATTCCACTCCAGTTTGGCATCAAGAGGTATTTTCCTCCAGTAAGTTATTTAATAAAAGAAACTTCTATGGGGCCGGCCGAGTGGCGCAGTGGTTAAGCACTGGCCTGGGAAGCCAGTGGCCCCGGTTCGGTCCCACATATGAGGGCCAGTAACACTGCCCTCAAAAATAAATAAATAAATAAATAAGAAACTTCTATGGTGTTGAAGTAATTGAGAATTGAGGACATTGTGTTCTGTAAAACAGGTTTGGCAACTCTTTAAATGTAACTGTGAAAGAGTAAAGGCCCCCAAAAAATATTTTCTTGATATTAGTTTTCATTTATAAACCAGAATAATTCTGAATGTTTATAGTAATGGGAGATAACCCAAGGCAAATTTAATTTTAGATTGGGCTTTTGCTTAATGTATTATTCATAGTATTGTATCATCAGTTAAGTATATCCCTGACAGTAAACTTAAAACTTAACATTAATAGTAATATCCACCCTAATTTGGTTGAGTCAAATAGTGACCTGACATGATTTATTTTACCTTCTTATTGTAGATAATTTTTTAATAATGGTGGGATGGAATTATTTGGGATGTTTTTCTTATCTGCCCCCCACCCTTAACACTTCACCATTTTTGCTGCATGACCTGCTTTTGCATTTTTCTGATTCTCTGTTCATCTAATTAGTATGTTCTAAAAAGACCCGGACCACTTATTGTACAGAGATGTAGCCTGTGGGTATTTATAAGGAGCTTTCAGTGCTACATTTGCATCTTTTGCTTGGGGTCTGAATAGCGAATTACCTTTAAGATCATTAGAAGCACTGCTGTATTGTTAAAATCAGCGGCAAGATTCTAATGACAATTTAAAACTTCAGGCTTCCTATATAACCCAGGTGACCCCAGCATAATTGTATGTAGTGCAGAAGACCCCAAGATAAACTGCTGACGGTGGTTCAGCCCATCCACAGCTAGCCTTCACAGGCAGGTAGCTTTACACCCAAATAAACCACATTGAGATGTAGTAAAAAAGCAAATGAGTCTTAGCCTCATTATGTATACTCAGGTATATACATTGTTTATATCATAATACTGATCCCCCAAATATGACTTGATACTTTCATTTTTAAAAAGAGACACATCCACCAAAGCAGCTTACAGAGTAGAAAATGTATTTTATCAGATTTTAATCATTTTTAATTGTAACACCTGGAAAACGAAAAGGTTTTTTTTCGTTTCTTTCTGCTTTGGAGTATTTTGCTTTCAGGTTTTTCCCCTAGGCCAACAACTAAATAGGGTGATATTTTGTTGTTCAAAGATTAAATTATAATTTATTTTTTCTCTAACCAAATATAAGAACTGTTAGTAGATACCAGATGAGAATTCTTAAATCTTTTATTAAAAATGGCTTAAAATACTTTTTAAAAGTTTATATATTTTTGTTAGAGTTTTTGTCATTATTATAGAATTGTAGAATTTCAGCTGGAAGAAAATTTAAAATAATTTAGCATCCTTTTTCATAGTTAATATTTTCACTGGTTTTCTGATTTCAAATTGATGTGATGTTTACCTGCTACTATCTGTAATGTCAGGGAACTCAAAGGTAGCCAGTAACAAAAGGGACTTTAATAGAGAAAGATAGTCATAAATTTCATGTTTTTAAATACATGCTTTTACTTAGAAGGCATTTATATATTCACCAGCTGGCATTTACTCTGTATCTGAGCTTTCGGACTACATATGAAAAACTAAATGAATATAGATATTTTTGTACAACTAATTTTAGTAGATAACATGTTAATAGATTTAAAATTTAGCAATTGTACTTCAAAATTGGATTTCTGAAATCGCTGTTTCTTAATGGAGTCTGATGTTACTTACTTGTGATCAATAATTTCTGCTGAACGGCTATATTTAGGCACAGTGCTGTGCATATAATGGGTACTCAGTAGAGGTTTGTTGAATGAAAGTACTGAATGAATGAATGAATCATCAACCTGACCTGAAAAAGACATAGAATATGTACTTAGCACATAGCGGGGGGGGGGGGGGGCCCGGTTGTTAATTGAGCCAGCTATCCATTTATGTTTTTCTAGAGGGTCTCACTTTCAATAATAGTTTAAAAAATATTTTTAAACTACAACTGGCAGTAATTAACTTGAGTTCACCTGGTAGACTGTCTGTAATGTGCTTGTTTTGCTTATCTCATCCTTTTGTACTCTTTTTTTGTTATCAGTTTAGTGTTCAGAGTTCTCCAGATGAACTGTGAAAAGTAGCTACCTGATCTGACAGGATCCTTGTTTAAACCAGGACACTGATGTTGTCTTTTCTTTGACCTTCTTTTAATTGTGTCACCTTCATTGTTGGAGAAACCCGAATCTTCTGGTTTTTGAAGAGGCTGCTTTATTTATATCCTTTAAATCTATCGTTTTAGATCTATTATAGAAATAAAGCAGAACTTGTATTTTTTAAAATAAATTACTATTTCTCATGGAGAGCAGTTAATGGCGAGGCAAACAGCTATGTAAAGATGTTTTCTGCAAAATAAAATCAGTAAAGTTTTAGTTCATAAGGATCTAGCTTGCATATATATTCGAAAAGACTACATAAGGTCTAACATATTTATGATCAGAGCATTGATCAGTGATATTCTGTTAAGTAGTTTTGCAGGATTTTCTCTTCTAAGAAGAATCTGTTGTACTCGCATTATTGTTTCCTTTGGGATTCCAGACAATGACTCTGTAGTCTGATTCATTAATATTGGTTGTCTTCAGCAGAGAGTATCCAGATTTGACCTGCCAAGTATTAAATTTTTAATGTATTACTAGTTCTTTCACAGAGTAAGGCTTGTCTTTGTTCTTTGTATTTTTGTACCAGTATAGCTTGAATCAGATACAGATTTAATTTGTAGTATCACTAAATATGCCTCATTTTAAAAATACACAGCACACATGCACAACTATAAAAATATTTATTGATAAAAATATTTCAATATGAATAGCTACCTTTTAAAAATTTGAAAGTATGCATTTCCAAATTTGTTTTGAAAAGTGCCAGGGGGTGCTATGTGCAGTGTACAATAAGTTAATTATTATGCTATTAACATTGATGATGTTGAATGTGTATTAGTTAATGTGTTAATGACGTGTTAATTACTGTACATGTTGTGAAGACCCTTCAGGCTTGTTCTATGATGCAACATGTCAACTTGAACCAGACCAAGTAATCTGCAAAGCAGACTATAACTCTTAAAATAACACTTGTAAACATAAATTATAAATTAAATTATGCTTTTTATTATCCTTTTTCTTTCTGGTAGAATGAATAAGTAATTCTTCTGCTATCTGCACCTGTTAGAACCTAATACTGTCAGACTCTGTCTTCCCCAAGAGAATTAGAAGAGATTTGTTATGCAATAACTTCCGCTTTGTTTACGCTCTGGCATTTAGTGTATATTTTATATAGATTCATGTGTTTTGCAACCCGAAAGATCCTTCTTTTTTTGTTTACCAGATTAATTTATAATGAAAGACACTCAGTCTTTGTGCAAGCAGGTGAAAAGTGGCCTTGTTCCATTAGCACCACTAGTTGATATTAAACTAATCTATATATACTTGTGATTCAGTCTAGGGCTCTCCAAGCTTGATAACCAAATAGTTGAAACCTCAGGAGATCAGTCATAAAAAACTGGATGCTACTTTCAAATCATTTAAAAGAAGCCAGAATTTGTTGCCATTTGAGAACATCAAATAATTCACTTGCTTTTTTGTGTAAATACAGTTTGAAAATGTCAAATATTTGAACTTCATTATTTTAATTTTTGAATTCATAGTTACTTGTATCTTGCTAACGTCAATACTTTTGGAAAATATATCTGGTGATCATCTTTAAGAGACTAATTTGGAGAAAATAATAAAATTATAGAATACGATGTTATTCATACAATATTATTTATTCTCAATCTCTTCAAAATCATTGTTTGATAGTAAACAAAAAAATTCATAAAGAATGAGAGTTCACAAATGAACTATAAGAGTCTTGTAGTGAGGATGTTTTTTATTTTATTTTTTTAAATTTTGTTTATTGATCAGCTCAGGTAATATTCTCCTTCACCCTTTCTTTTTTAGAGGGCAGTGTCACTGGCCCTCATATGTGGACTCCGAACTGGGGCTGCTGGTGTCCCAAGCCAGCTCTCTACCATCGCGCCACTCAGCTGTCCCGTGAGGATGTTTTTTAAATGACCCAGAACGAACACTTAAAAATGCAAAAATAGAATAGAAGTGAATGTTCCTGTCAGGCAGTTACTCTTTTAGACTCTGTTAACATAACACAGAGGGTCCCCATAAAATGGATACACATTTTAAGGAAGGAAAGAACTGTATTAAAATTATAATATCAATATATACCTGTAACAAAAGATGAATACAAGTCGTGTGTATACATATTTTTGCCCACCCCCCATCTCCACCCCCCCACCCCTGGTATATAGTAGAGATGGTCATGAGTTCAGGCTGTAAAAGCTATACTGCCCAGGTTCAAATCTTGGCTCTTTACTATCTGGCTGTGTGACTGTGAGTATGGTTTTTAACCAAACAACACTGTACCAAACCACACTGTACCTCAGTTTCATGATAATGAAAGTGGGTATAATTATAGTACCTACCTATTAGGATTGTTGGGATGAGTTAATAGGGTAAAATGAAGCATTTTGAGCAGTGCGTGGCACATAGGAAACACTCAGTAAACGTGGGGTCTTATTAACCTACCATTAATACTGTACTGCAAATTATTTGGAAGCATTTAATTTCCACAAGCTCTTTGAATTCCCTAGGACCCATTATGAATGTGAGTTTTTGGTTTTCAGTCATTATAGCCTCATACCTCATCTCAGAAAAACATCTTCCTTTTAATGATGATTTTATGACTACGGTGTTGTTTATATCCACCTGGAGTCATCCTCTGTGTTTTTGTTCACTTAACCTTGCTCGATTTCTGTAGCACAGCTCTTGTTGAGATTTGTATTGGAGATATTCGGACCAGAATTTTGATCTCCCTTGCAAATATTTGTGTATCTCTTGTTTCCAGCCCTGATATCCTCTTGCAATGCCCATGCAAAAGGGATTCTTATAAATCTTGTGCTCAGCATTACACATTGTTTGTTTTAGCTGCCTTCCACTTCACGCTTCCTCCTTTAAGAGCGAGCCATTACGAAAGGTTAGATTCACAGTTAGCAGGCTTTAGCTCTCCCTTTTGAATCAGTGAGGTTGCCGTTTTATTGCTCTCCGACTTACACTTCAGTGATGAGAGTAAACTAGCATCAGATTAAAGGTCAGCAAATCCCATCAAAGAGAGGAATATTAGGGGCAGAGATAGTTGGAGAGGCAGCACACCACTGGGTATTGACAGGGTGATTCCAGGGTATCAGTCAGCAGAATTATAGCTGCCCAGAGAGTCAGTACAGCTTTAATGAGCCTGTGTGAAGAGGAAGAGGGTGGATTTATGTAGTTCCTCATAATTTTCTGTAGAGACTGTTATTGCAGACGTTCTGTGGAGTGTTCTGGTCTTTCATTTAATTCAAAGGTCCTGGAGCTTATCCATCCTCTAAATTCCTTTTTGTGCTCAAATCAAAGTTGACATTTCCATGGTTTACCACCTGAAATACCCAGTTCAAAATCAGGTTTCTTTAGTAGGCAATTTTGAAATCTGTATATTGTTAATATAAACCTACATTTATATTTATATTAATGCATACACATTTCCTCTTCAGAAAAGAGGATTGAATAATGAACATTTTTTTCATAAGTAGGCAACAGGGGAAAATGTACTTTTACACGTTGCCCTCTTAAGTAACTGGAAAAAAAAACTGATTATAATTATGTTATGGTTCTTTTCAAAAGGATTTTAATATTCTCCTTACATTGACTTTCCTAATTGATTGTTTACATGCCTGTTTATGTATGCCCCATCTCACTCTTTATGCCTCCAATATCCCTAAACTGGAAAAAAATTTGTTTATCTCTGGAAGAGAAATGTTTTTAATTATTCTAATGAGTAGTTCTACCCTTAATTGCTGTTTTTAAGTCCACCTTGATTTTGATGTGACTTTGTAGTAAATTTGACTTATTAATTTCTTATCAAAGAAGTATTAAATCTCTATGATTTTAAAATCTAGATTATGTTTTGGGAAGTCAAGTGTATATGATAAATGTCTTTAGATATCTTTGCTGTAGGTTAGTTGTTTAAAGGGTTAATGATATATAGAGTGACTTTTTTTTTTAGTTAAGCTTTTATTTATAGGTCACTAGAAAATAGATGGTTTGTAAAAAAAAAAAATTATCAATAAACTTGCACTAGAATGTTTTGTTTTAGCCAAACCAGCTACTTTTGTAATTTGTATTTAAGAATATGCTATTTTGATAATTTATAAGTAAATGAATACATGATTAACATAAGGGTCTTGTTTGTGTGATTTGCTGCTTGGAAGATGCTTTCAAGCTTCTCTGCCATTGTCCTTTGCATGCCATGTGGATGGTCGTGCTTTTCAAATACTTATATGGTTTTTAATGGAAGAGAGTGATGGATGTGATATGACCAGAGCACAAATATCCTTTTCAAACTTCCCTGTTGATTGAAACATCTACAATTCTTACAGCAAAATGTAAACTCCTTAAGAGATACATACAGACGAATATTACATAAAAATAAAAAAGCTATCTTTGGCCATTAATTAGATGCTGCATTTATAATAAGGAGCCAGAATACTTAAAATCACATGGAAAGTCTGGTAAAGTTCATGCTTCCTATAATCATGCCATGTTTCACAAAGCCATTTCGATAATACTGAGTCTGTGTCCTTTATAATAATATAGCTAAAACTTTATGCTGTGCTGTTACATTGGAATGTCCTGAGAATGTCAAAGACCCTCATGCCATATTTACTAGCATGCTATTTTGAGCAGTGCTGGTGCATCATGATAATGTGGCATTACAAAACCCAGGAAGTGGACATTGCTTCCTGCAGGAGGAGAAAGAGAACCAGTGGATATCTGGTGTTCATAATGAAGGCAACTGACTGTAATTTATATGGTCACTTTTGAACATTTCAGAGAAACATGAGGTTAAATTATCTGATGGGAGGATTCTTACTGCAATGAGGGATATAGGGATGATGTTGACTGATCACCTGAAAGTACACCACGAAGTACTTTGGGTATCTTTAAATTCAACCGGGGTGTAGTATTTTTATTTGGGAAAAATTATGAATGAAAAAAAACGATGAATGTTCTGAAGTGGTACCATTTTACTTCCTACTGGTAGTTTTTGACCAATATTTTTGTATTAAATATAGATTATATGTATAGTTTTTTTAAAGTACTATGTATTTTACCTGTGAAATATTTGATTAAAGATTTCCAAAATCTGAGAAGATGGAGAACTTTGGTGTAATTTTGACTAATTTTAACAAAACACTGTGTAGCCAGTTAGTTATAACATGAATAATGAGTACATTTCCAGGAAAAAAAAGAGTTTTTATTCCAGAACAAATAAATAGCACCATTTACTTTCCATGTGGTCTTCTACACATGGCTATTCTCCAGATTTCCAAGTTTACTTGAAATGAGTGGCCAGACTGCTAATAATGAGCAACTATCACGAGTGTTTCATCATCAGCATGCATCAAAGTGCCATTCTGCTACCAGAAGTATTATAAGAGTAGAAGTAACATGAAAGAGCAAAAGAAGAAAACATACTTAGATCATAAAGATTGAGAAAGCAAAAGGCAGTAAAACTACATATATGGCAACACAATCTATGGCAAAGAAATTTTGATAAATAAAAATACAAATTTCAAACCCAAAACACAACAGCCTTGATCAGATTTGACCATGTAGTGAACATTGCCAGAAATCAGATAAAACTTTTAATTGTTGGACAGTTTTGTTTCAGATTACATCTTAAGTTTGCAAAACTTCCATATATATATATATATATATATATGTTTTTTTTTTTTTTTTTTACGTTCGTGGCCTGGCTCTTGGTAATGTTTCATTTTCACAGATGATACTAAGGAATTTTGCAACTAGCTCTTTGACTTTGGGAAATTTTTTTTTTTTTTTAAAGATTTTATTGGGGAATTGGGGGAGGGGAACAGCGTTGGGGAATCGGGGAAGGGGAACAGACAAGTTGCTGTCTTTTTGTTCTTTAGTCTAGTTACGGAGGACGTTGCTTCACTGGCCCATGTTGATATCATTGCGCTCTTCCTGGATGAGGCAGATCGGTCGCCGGCCTCTGGACGGCCGTTCACAGAGGCTCTTGCAGCTCACGCTGGTTGCCAGCCACTCACGCTGGCTGCCGGCCACTCACTGTAGCCTATGGCAGCCCACTGCAGCAGGGGCTGCAGCCAACACCATCGTCGGGGCTCGCACAGCCCAGCTCCAGGTGGAGCTGTTGTTAGCTGTAGAGAGCAGTGTCATTGGCCCTCTATGTGGCATCCCAAAACCAGCTCTTAACCAATGCGCCACTCGGCCGGCCCGGGAAATGTATTTTAATAAAAACAGATTTCAGTCTGTATGATTTGAAGTGAATATCACTATTATTTTTTAAAGTGAGGATTATGTGCCAGATACTGTTTTAGGCATTTTACATATTTTATAGCATTTAAACTCCACAGTAATTCCTTGAATTGGTGGCATGTCTATAGAGAATGAACTCGAGAACTTGCCTGCAATTACATAGCTAATAAATAACAGTCAGAATTTGAATCCAGTCTATGCTGATTCCATATTTTCCAGTGGTATAGCTCATTTGTATTATAGTTACAAAGTAAATTTAAAATCCAACATCATGTCCTATTTCTTTAGGTATAGAGGGAGACACTTTGAGTCCTTGTTTTCACATTTACTAGCTGTGTCATCTTGAGCAAGTCACTTCACCTCTTTGAAGTTTGGCTTTCTCAGCTGTAAATGAGGATGATGGCACCTCTACCCTATTAGGTTTTTTAAAAACCAAATGAGAGAAAGAATGTGAAAGCTACAGCTGACTGCTTGGCATGTAATATATATATACTTAATAGGTGTTAAAATTTGAACAGAGAAGAATTTTTTTGGCCAAGCAATAGAATAAGACCCAAGTACTAGAGTGTTTTGAATTATCATATTAACCACTGTAAAGTAAGAGGTTAAAGTGTCCTACATAAAAAACAAAAGGACAGAAAACGTTTGCTTTTTGGCAGAAACGGTTTTTGTTGTGAACTGGGTCTGGGAAGATCTTACCAAAGTCTGGACAATTCGGTGTTCCAGAAAATAGAATAGTGGAAGAAGCAGCTGTGTGGAGTGGCACAAACGATGCCCTCTGTGTTAGCGGGAGCAGGCACCACAGTGTAATGTTATCCCATTCGCAGCATGGCAGTGATCTTAACTGACAAGACAGGAAATGAGAGTGCCATGGCAATCTCATTCTGCAGGAAGAAAAAGGCAAGGGAACAGAATGTGGGAAGAGAGAGGATTGCGAAAAGAGTTTGTGTAAACAAAACTGAGAAGGCCTGGAAATGCACGTAATAGAAGAGGACTAATTGGTTTTGATGGAAATCCAAACGTGGGCCTCCAGCATTTTTTAGTGAGTAGACCCCAGGCATGTGGTAAATTTAAAAGGATATCACTGGCACATTAAATCATTAGATCACTGTTAATCACATAGGGTAGCTAGTCATAAAGGCCTATAGGTATTAACGCCAGTGTTGTTATAATTCTTTTCCCACACTTAGGTTCTGAAACTCATTGCTTTTCCTTTACATAGTGCTGGGTTGGTTTGTTTTTTTCCCCCCTTTCAAATTTAATTGTCATATTTACCAATCCTAAGAATCTCCTCAATAGAACCTTTTGTTTGAACATCTATCCCTTTAAATGAAAAGAAAATGGCCGTTTCTTCCCCCCCCCCCCCACTTGTAATAATTTCCCATAAGAACAGAGCACAGGTAACCCTTTGTGCTAATACGCGTGAGAAACATGGCCTGTTTTTTTCCTTCATCCTTTTTTCACTGTCTCATGCAAGCACAGCATACTTCATATCTTGCCCTAGCCCTGTTCTCTTCCTCTGTAGCTGACAGTGCTTATATATCAAGTGCGCCAACAAGATGCAGCTCCATTTAACAAAAAAGTGCCTTAAAAATGTAACTCTTCTTTCTGCATTTTTATTGCACAGTCCATCTGCTCTTTCGTCTTGGCTGCTCTTCACTTTCATAGTGACAAGGCTCACTCCTTTTTCTTGTCTCTTGAGGCAAGATCTAATTGGCAAGTGGGAAGTCCTCAAAATTTGCTTTTGCCAGCCAACAGTAGTTTCAGATTTTTATGTAAACAGTTCACTAAAATAGGTTTGAAGGGTAAAGAGAAACTGTGATGAAAATAAGAATTTTTTAAAAAGTTCTCTCCCATGGAATGAACACACTTTCCTACAGGAGCATAATAACTTGTTTTTGAATGGGTGAACTGTACTGTAGTTTTGTCAGTTACTGGGTAAATACAGTAAGTGTGATCAATATTTTTGATGACTCCACATAGTAAAATGTTTAGCTTGAATCATTATTTCATGCATAACTCTTTTGTGTAAAATATTCCTCCCTTTCTGGTAAAATAAATTGTCTGAACTTGAGATGTGCTGGGGGTTGATGGTACAGCCAGGGAGAAGAGTGGATCCCTAACGGGATCTCTGCAGTGCCATTTGCATGGCCGAGAGCGTGCAGAAATGCTGGGCTCATAGCCTTGGGAATCATCCTGGCATGGAAAACACTGGTGATTCAAGAAGTGCCTTTAAATGGTGTCCGTCTTCTCATTTAAAGTAGATCGGTGGAACTGCAGAAAAATAACACTAGGCTCTGCCTGGGAGTCTAGTACTGGTACAGACGAGGATCCTAATAATGTCATTATAGCATGTAGCTGCTTTCCATCGAACCTCTAATAAAGGTCATCAGTTGCCTGCTTTCTTGAATGAGATGGCTTTGCGGCAAGTGCTTGGAGAAAAGTTATCAGTGCTGTGTGTTAGGAACAGGCATTCTGCCAACAGCTTTATAATGAAGGTGAAATGTAATAAAGCGATGGATTGACAGTTTATGTGTTGAAAGTGAAGGAAATGGAGGTGTGGAGAAGCATTATGGGGAATCTTTCTAGTCATATCTTCAATTTAAGCATCAGGGGAAATGCTTCAAAATCTTAGATTTATGAATTTCTAGTAAGCAGTTTCCCAGCATGTAAACAAATCTCAGTGGGCTGTTTTAGGAAGG
>CM066728.1:122196172-122316172 GCA_033961575.1 Aselliscus stoliczkanus | reverse complement strand
ATAAATGTCCCAGTGTACATTTTGGATTAAAAACAAGAATGACAAATTTTCAAATTATTGGTTTTTCAAGTATCAATTTGAAGATACCAAGATCTTCTGATAACCACATTGTCCGATTCATTCAGGCCCTTGCAAATTTAGGTACTGAGATGAGGAGGTGTTATGATTGGAAGCCATGTGTAACTTGGGCAGGTTAGTGAGCTAAGTAATAGTAAGTGAATAGGTAGGTAGGATAAGGAGTAAGATAGTAATTTGAAGAAAAATAAGAAATAAGTAAGAAAATAAATTGAAATATTCAAATTAAAAATAATTTTGGAAACTAGGTATTGTTATTTAAAGATCCATAATCATGACTTTGCTTATTAGAGAAAAAAAATTGATTCCCTTTTTGACTACAGCCACTCCTCAAATAATGTTGTGATGAGACACAGCAGGAACTTAACTCTTGTCTATATCAATTATCCCATGGTAAAATTGGTTTCATTACATGTCATTTCGCTTATAATCACAGAACCTATAGATAATGTTAAGTGAGGATTTACTGTACAGTTATGAGAATGACTTCAGTGTTGATAAATAGCCTTCTTGATGTTACCTAATTGCAAAGTGCTCCAGTACTTTTCATCCACAGGAGTGTGAACTTTTTGTCAGGAAATGATTTTTCTGATTAGATATGATGCACATAATTTAAAACATTTTTTTCTGCATTTGAGGCAAACACTGAAGAGTTGATTTACTTACAATTTTACAAGTAAGAGATATTACTTATCACAAGGGGAAAATGTTATACCAGCTGAAAATACATACTTAACAATTATTTTTGTGTCCACTACTCTGTTGAGTTTAAGGGTTGCTTCCTACTGGTATGGTGGTATTGGTATATCTTATATATATTATGTATTTATATTAGGTATGTATAAAAGTGCTATAGATGGCTAATTAGTATCTTCTGCATTTCTTCCTGACCAATTTCCTTCTTCTGTCTCCCTTATAGTCTGCTTCCTTGTTTTTAGTCATTGAGCATCGTCTCTTGTTTGCCACAAGTGTGCAGGGAAATGTAACCATTTTGACAATGGATGTTGATCTCCTATTAAAGAACCTCACCAAATGTCTACAGGGAAAAGATCAATAAATATAAGTGCAAGGGCAAAACTAGAAAACTGGAGGAATCTTGAACATAGGTAAAAAACACATTTCCAGGAGAAGCACCAGTATCTGTGTAAATATAAAAAAGAGAAAACAAACACACAATAATGTGAGCAAAAATTTAGTTCAAAAAGGAGAAACTTAAGGGCCGGCCGAGTGGCGCGGTGGTTAAGTGCTGGCTTGAGAGGCCAGCGGCCCCGGTTCAGGTCCCGCATATGAGGGCCAAGGACAGTGCCCTCAAAAAAAAAAAAAAAAAAAAAAGGAGAAACTTAAGGAACTCCCAAATAAATAATATAAAATGAAACTAAGCCCAAACTCCCAGATAAGAGGTTGTTCAGTGAGTCCCCACTGCATGTCAAATGCACAAAAACTTTGCATGTGGAACTACAAGCATGTCTAGGCCATGAGATTTTAACATCCAATAACATGAATTAGAAGAAAAGAAAATCAAAGATGTTAAAATACCAATGTTTGGCTGTTTCTTTTAGATTGAGAAGAAATAGCAAATATGTGTTTGTCTGTTTTCAATTATCAACAATACTGACTTTATCTTATTTAAGGGAGTTATCTAACTTTTTGGTTCCCTAAATGAATTATTGTCTTAGTATATTGTAGTTTTCAAATCTTATTTATTTATCTCTGAACAGGCAACAGATACAAGAGATATCATTTTAAATTATCATGAGTTAGTTTTATGACCCAATTGAAATTATTCCGAAGTATATTTTTAAATGAAACTGACAGCTTTAACGTGTTTTGAGAGAGGAAATTAAAGTTGTGCATTTGCTTTAAAACAACCAAGAGCTCTCTCCTGCTGTGGTGTAATTCAGGGCATCTAGGAATGAAATCTGTTCTGAAAAGAATTGATCGTAGGTTAGCATATGAAGTCGCAGAGCTGGTGCTCAGTTGAGTACTTGGCAGCTTATAAATGTTACTGTCATGTAAGTTACACCAGATACAGAGTGTGTACCACTGTGGATAAACAACAACAGGCAGACACGCAAAAGGCAGAATCCAAATGCAGACATGCAAGATGCCAGCTTCCTTACCCAAGATGCTGTCACTGGTGTGAGGAACTTGCTTTTAAGTGGATTTACAGAGGTTAATTGGGCTGGGATATTTTGGATTATGTTACACATTAATGAAAATGCTGATTTTGAGCTGTCATGACTCCAGAGCGTTTTATATCATAATAATTATTTTAAAACTTTGTCTTCCGTGTTGTTGAAAACATCTTGGCAGAAAGCCTATGTGACCTGATTAAACCTATGAATTGTCAGCTGTGATCTATAGTACTCAGATGAGGTTGCTGACTGGGCATCACTTAGAAAGTTCTTTATTTAAAAGCAAAATTAGATTGAGACTACTGTGCCCAGCACTGTATTGCTATGTTGATGGTACATTTTTAATACTGTATTTAGTGTCCTGGTTTTATAGTTTGCTGACAATTGCTTAACAAAGGAATATATTATATATACATATATATATATATATATATATATATATATAATAACTAATTACCTCATAATGTATGTAATTCTCTTTCCCCCTGAAATTGCATAATGGAAAAGCCCATCTAATCCTGTTTATTTTTTAATTTTTGGATATAGCTAGTGAATTAATTATCCTTTGGGATTTTAAATTCTGTTGTTCTAACTATAACTATATAGAGAAACAGAATGATCTTAATCTTTCCTTTGATGAGTTTGTTTTATATCCTTGGATGATATTTTTCCTTTCTCAAAATTACATATTTTTTTTTTTTTACCCCCTTCCCATTTTATGCCTTAATCACCTAAATCTGGGAAGATTGGATGTCAGAGTATTCTAAGAAGCCAGGGTTACCTTTTTCCAGTGATCCAATCTGGGATAAATTAGGAAGGAGTGCTTAGAAATTCTAGGATGTATGTAAATATTATCTGGAAAAGAATTTTCATACTTATGCTTATTGATAAAGTGAGAACAATGAAATTCTCAGCATGAATTGTAGTCCACTGATGTTGTTTGATCATTTTCTCAAATAAACAAAATACTCACACTCTTTGTCCTGTTTCTCGCTTCTCTCTCTCTCTCTCTGTCTCTCTCTCTCTCTCCTTGAAGGTCTCAGCATCAGAGGAGCCCAGGAGGAGGACCCTCCCGATCCCCAGCTAATGAGACTGGACAATATGCTTTTGGCAGAAGGGGTTTCAGGTCCTGAGAAAGGTGGGGGATCGGCGGCAGCAGCTGCAGCCGCGGCAGCCTCTGGAGGTTCTTCAGATAACTCTATTGAACACTCAGATTACAGAGCCAAATTGACCCAGATCAGACAAATCTATCACACAGAACTGGAGAAATATGAACAGGTCAGCAGCCGCCACTCTCATAGTCCTGCACAAACCCTCTGTTGCTCTTCTATTAGACTGCGCTAACCAATTCTGAGGGCTGTGAGGGGTAGGTGTTAACACAAAGAGCAAAATAAATACGGTCAATGCAAAAATCCAAATGAATTGTTGGATTGATGAAATTAAGTCCCTTTGAGATTTCAGAGGTGAAGCTAAACCTTGTTTTAGTTTTATCTGTTCCTCACAGTCTCACGCCCTTAACTGCAGCCATCCTTCCCCTCTAACCCAACCACTTGGTGCTCTTCACAATTTTGTATCATTAACATTTATGCACTGGCCTTGTTCATAAGCTATAACAACTTTTAAAGGGAAGCACTGCATAGTGAGACCTTCCTCCAATGCTGTGAGCTTCAGAATCCTCCTAGGAATTCCTTATGGATTGTGCCAGAGGATAGGGGAGCGAGCTGACTTCACAAAGTAAGCAGGTTCTGGCCTGTCTCTGAGGAGGAGACTTCCCAGGATAATTATGGGTAACCTGGGACTGGGAATGCTAGGCATTGTGTGCTAAATTCCTGTTAGAGAGAGAGTGTGGATTTAAAATGCTATTCTCAGCAATTATATTAGCCATATTTCATTGAATCTAAAATATCTTTGATTTTAAGCTGTATCATTGTTTTATGCACCACCAAGAAAAAATTAACACTGCCCAATTTAACTGTAACATGCCATTGATTGTAAAATGCTTCCAAACTTGAGAGATATTAAAATGTGGGGGAAAATAAGTAAGTCTTAGATTCAATGAAAAAAGGTAAAATGTTCATGGTTCATTTTAAACATATTTTGGTTGTGAGTTTAAGCCTAAAAATCTGCTTATTTTGAGGAAATCTCACTGGAAGGTAATTAAAAAAACATTATATGGAAATGTTTAACTATACCTCAAAATAAAGAAAATATTAAGTTGAATCCTATTAAACTGCCAAGTTTTTAAGTCATAAACAGTTGTGAGTTGGCAGTTTTATAGAGTTCAACTTAAAATAAGGAACTGCCCAGATACCCATCATCCAGATAAATAATTATCAACATTTTGTCAATTTTATTTTGTCTACATCTCCACCTCCCTCCGGAGCCCCCTTTTGTTTTTTTCCTTGGTGGAGTATTGTAAAGCAATCTTAGGCATCATACCATTTCAACTATAAATACTTCACTATGTAGTCAGGTACTTGTTAAAGTCTAAATTACCTTAGTGTGATGTGGGAATTTTGGTCAGTTTTAATCCTGATTTTTCTTCTAAGTTCCCTTTGTAGTTTCAGTTGTATATGTTATTTTTTTCATTGCCTTCTCTAATATGCCGGCTATGGTGGTTTTAAGCAAATGCTGGATTCTGTCCCAGAGGTGAGTGTTTTGAGGGAGGGTAGAAAGATTTATGTAGCTTTATGTTAAAACACGATATAAATGAATCTTATAAGAATCTGTCTTTTGTCTGCATAGGACTTTCTGGGATCTCAAACTAACTGTATTTCTAGACTTATTTGTAGGAATAATTTTTGGTGGAAGATGTGCAAATAAGAATTTTAGAAAAATTATCTTGTGTGTGTACATGAAAAAAATGGAGCTTTCTGATTTGACATATGAATAATTGAGAGTAAACAAAATAAATCATGTTTGAAAAGGTTGCCCTGAGCATAAACAGTGGAAACTGGCTCTAATTTGTAGTATAATACTAATTGTGTAACTTTATGTTAAATACAACTATACATACTTACTAAATAAATACCACCAGTCACCTTGCATGAAAGATGTATAGTATTGGGCCAAATGGCTCTACTTTTTTGGCTGAGGGATTAAGATGGTTTCTTGCTATCTCCTGCCATTTCTTTTCACATTGACCTCCTTACTATCTCCCTAAATCCCTGTTGGAAGTTGGGTGAAGTTGGCATCAGTAAGTGTCACAAGGGTTTTGGGATTTTTTTTGTTGTTGTTTTGCTTTGGTTTTTTCTGCTTTAAAAATACATACGTACATATAAGTTCTTTATAAATTAATCTATCATATTTTTGGATTAAATATCAAATTGGGAAATGAGTTTTAATATGTAATCATGAATCGTATTTATAGATATATTCAGTAGCCTAATGTGTATTTCCTTTTTCATGTTTAATATTTTCAGAAGGAAAAATATAGCTAAATGAAGTTGTTGCAGTATTATGGACAAATAAATGGAGTATGATGACTGGTTGGCTGAGTCAACAGAATTTTAGTTTACAGATTTTCATCTGTAGGTTCTGAATTATTTTAGAAATAACATAATGTCATTTAATTCTCTTGAGTTGTCTTTGGGGCTGGCTGGCTTTTATAGCTTTTCTGTGAATTTTGACATAAGATAGTTAATTTTCTTTTCAAATCTTTGGGATACAAGGGCTCATCTGGAATAGACCTTTCAGGGATGTAAAAGGGCTAAGCAGAACTAGGTGAGATGAAAGGGTGGCATTTCTAAAATAGATAGTATTATATTGTAATTTCCATTTTACAGATGAGAAAAATGAGACTCAGTTTATTTGTCCATTGTCACACATGTAGTTAGTGTCAGAATCAGGCACTGAAATCAGTTTTTGACAATATGCCTTCCTTTTCCATTGAATTATGCTGCTACTTATGTCGAATCGGAAAATAATTCAGGTGCATTTTATTTTTTCTCTGACTTGCCCGTGTTGGATTGTGTTTGGAATGGGATCAGAGTATAGATGGAAGAAACAACTAATTTAATCACTGCAGAAATTATATTTTTCCTAAAAGTGAATATGTGTACTCTGAGTGACAGAAAGCTTATTAGTAAATAGGAAGAACATATATGTTAAGGCAGAGGCTTCATCAGAAAATTGTGTTGAATCTTTCACTAAAAGAAATAAACTACATTGGAACCTTAGAGCTGTTCACTCTACTGTGTTTTGCAATGAAGCTGTAATGAAAATGTATCTGAAGCCTGTTTAGATTTAGATTGCCATAAAATTAACAAACACCACCACTGCAGTAAATTAAAGTGCCTTGTAAACACAGCCACATTTACAAAGCTAAGCAGACTGGAGCTACAGTTTGAGGAAAATTAAATCCAAGCTGCAAGGCTCAGTTTTATGTGTGTGTTTTAGAAATGGTACTGTCTTCAAAATACTGTTCTTTACCTTTCTCCATGATGCATCCTTTGATCCTTTGTCTTTATTACATAGGCTCCAATGTAAATGATTTTTGATGATAATCATTTAAATTCACTTTTAGAACCTTTTGAAATATTGAGTTGTCGGAAAAGTCATGACGCATTTTTGCAACGAAAAACAGAAAAAAATGCATCATGACTTTTCCGACAACCCAATATTTAGGCATAGAATCTAAATTAGAGTAAGGTTATTGAATATTATGACCACCCAAAAGGAAACAAAGCTTTTTACTTTTCTCTTGTTGATCCGACACCCAGTAGGAATATGATAATTTCCCAAAGCTTACAGCAGCTGCCCTGTAATACTGCCTTTTAGGTGCATCGCCTCCCTCTTTAACAGAGACAGAAACCTGGTTGCTTCTTTGTCTTCTTGTTGATTAGCTACAAGTTTTGAAAAATATTTTTACTGTACTTTTCAAATATGCTCTTATGATTAAAGGCCCAACTACTAGAATAGCAGATTCCTAATGAACTTGAGCCAAGTGTCCTGGGAAGCCTGTTTTTGAGAATTGAAGGCCTTCATGGTTCCTTCACCTCTCTTACCAAAGGGAAATGGACATACTAGTTTTTGCAAATGAAATTTGACTTAGACATTTTTTCCTTGGTTAAAAAGGAAAAGATATATCATGCCCTCTGCAGCTCTCCCACTTTGCTTGTACCAGAAGAAATGCTTGTACACAGGCAATTCACTTCATAATTTATAGCTGCTATAATAGAGATGACATATTGAAAGCTATCTACTATAATTATATTGAAATACATTTTTGCTGAAGGCGAAAGTGTTGTAAGGGTCCCAGCCCTCCCCAAGCATCTGGGAACCTGCTTTCTGAGTTCACAAATGTCGTTTGAATTCACCTCAAATCAGGTACAGCATTGGAGCCAAGTGTGTACACTTAATGAGCTCAATCAGGTATCATTTAGCTACTAGAGGCCTTTCAGATTGCAGGGGATTATTGGGGGAATGGAGGATGAGTGTGGAACCTAAACCCTAAATCATCATAAAGGAAAGGCCTGGAGTTTTTTGAGGATGTCAACATCATGTGCTTACATTTGTTGGCAGAATCTCCTTTGCTTGTAAGGGAATTTCATTTTTATTTTTATCAGGTTAAAAGAAAAATGCTGAGGTTATTACATTAAAGATTGTTTAGCCTGCAAACTCGTAATCCCACTTTGCTATTTCTTTTTAATAGTTAAGAAGGAAAGACAAAGGTAGTTAATTACATTACTACCTAATGTAATGTAAACTTTATATTCTATTTTCCCAAGCAAGGGTTTGTCACTCATTGCTCTTGGGGAAGGGTTTTACTTCTTGTCAGCTTTCATGTCAGGTCTTTTCCTTGGCTGGAAGGAATGTTTGTGTATCCCCCCCTTTTTTTCCCCCTCCAAGTTTCTGCTTTATTGGTTCTATGTACCAAATATATCTTTGACCACAAACGTGATTAATAAAATGAATTGTTTTGTATTTGAATACCTTTTTTTTCCCAACTTCTTTAGAAGCAGTGTTTGTATTATTCAGGCAGTGGGAAGGCAGAACTATATTATTTAATCAGAGTAGGGACTTGCTTGCAGAATAACACCCACAAAAAATACGAATTTCATTAAATTGCCATTTTCACAGTCAATAATAACTGCCATTTATTAAGTATTAATTATGTTCCAGACTCTATGCAAAGAACTTAGCATGTATTATATAATATAAATTTTACAAAATCGTCATGAGATAGGTCCCTAAACCATATAATTAGGTAAGAAAGTGTTGAAGTACAATAGATGTTTCATCTTTGTGACAGTTCTTTAGGCATATTGGTCTCATTGTAGTTGGCTTAGAAAGAATTTTTAAATGTTGACTTTTATCCTAAAACAAGAAGAATTGTTGATTTAATAATAAACAGTCTGTGAATACGAAATCTATAATATTGGGCTCAAGTTACTTGTAAGGTTATAAAGACATCTAGAAAATGGATGTATACAAATTTAGGAGGCATCAACTTTTAATAGAGAGTTATTCTTTCCTTGAAAAGTAGATTTTAGAATAGGGGGTATTGTGATCTGTTGTCTACAATCAACTTCTCTAGATAGTTACAAAAGACCAATTTAGTTTTTAGATTTGATCACTGAACCAGTTAAAAACTTCCTCTAAAGGAAGTTTTCCTCTCTGTCTGATTTTACATTTTCACATTCAATGATCTGAACTTACAGGCAATAAAGGGATTGAATCTTGAATTCACAACTGAAAAATGCACTACTACAAAACAAAAAAAACCCTGAAAACTTTAATTTTGAGTGTAAACCAAATAGGTTTGGATATCAAAAGGATGGTTTCACTAGCCAACAAATATCATTAAAAACATTATCAAAAATACAAATGTTTCCAATTCTTAATTATTGGTTTGGATTTTTAAGGAGGAAGGAACAAATGGCAAGGAAAAAGGCTCATATTGCAAAGAAAAAACTCCCTTCTTTGGAAGGAAATATGCAAAAAAGGAAGAATGTAGTCTCAGTAGTTCTTGGCAGCCATATTGCCACCATGAGGGAGGGTATGCCTGAGATAAAACCAGTGCTGAGGATGACGAGAAACCAGCAGAGAGAAGTGGGATCATGGGCACTATGTTGGAGCCTGTATCAAGCCCTGCCCTGAAGTTAGCTCCATCTCTGAACTGTTCAGTTAGGAGAGCCTATAAATGACCTTTATCTTTTAAGCTTAAAAAAAAAAAAAGAATTGATTGAAACTATTTTTATCAGCTGAAGACATCCATACTTTATGTTCACTTAGGTATGTTATCACAATGTATGCTTTAAAATACAAACCAAAAAAATGTATCCTAGATAGTTTTCAGCAGTTGGATTAAAAGAAAAAAAGGTTTCTGCTCTTATTCTAAATCAGAAAATTCAAGGAATGAAAACTCTCATTTCCCAAATATTCCAATTAACCAAGGTGTTTTTACATTTGTATTGTGGACATTGACCAGAAAATTATTTACTGACAATTTCACTTGGAAAAATAATAAGGCAACGAAAAATTTCTCCAATGTCTATTTTAATAACATTGTCTTGGAGGTCAGATGGAGGATATGATCAATGTGTGAAGTGAGCATCCCATATTATAAACGGCATCAGTGCTAATATGTGGTTGGATGGCCCTTCAAACTAACTCTGCAATCATTTGATCATTCTTGCTGTATTTATGTGTTTAACAAATGTATACCCTTTTAAGGAATAGGAGAGATGAGGCGGTACTGTGCTTTGCTCTGAAACGGGTGCAGATGATGCTGTAAATGAGGCTGTAATTTACTTTCAGTGGTATAAAGGAAAAAAATCACTTTGCCTAAAGTGTATGCATCTTTCTTAAGGGTGCACCCAGATTTTAATTATCTAAATGTAAATACTTAACGAATTTTACTTAGAGTAATGAGCTAAAGTGCACACTACATAAATGAGATGTTCTAATTAATCATGTATGAACTACTGGTTTAAAGAAAAGCTATGTGAATTCTGTGAATGTTGGGCTATTGCCAAATTGCTAATCAGCATTTGCATTCATAGATGACTTCACTTAATAAGTTGTGAGACATTCAGCAAATGTTTTAGAAAATTATAAGTTTTTAGATGCAGAAACTTTTTGCTTTTAACCTGTTGGGTTTTTTTTTTCTTTTTTCTTTTTTTCCACATGAGCCTTTGGCTGTTTCTTAGAAACTATAGGCAAACATTCATTCTGGAGAAATTAAAATGTAGCCAGAGAAATACTAAGAGAGCTAACATCTCGGGTATCATTCACATGGGAGTCTTGAATTATTTATCAAGACATACGCCACACCCTAAATATATGTTACCATAGTGCGTGAGCTACGTTTGTAGGAATTAGCAATGTTATATGTGTGCAAAATGTTATATATGTGCAAAAAAAATTTGAGTCTTAGGATTTAGCCTCTTAAAAATCATTGGAGACTCCTTAAGAGCTTTTGTTTGGTGGGTTATATCGATGGATATTTATTACACTAAAAATTAAAGCTGAGAAAAATTAAAATATGTATTGAGTAATTTAAAAATAACAAACCATTATGTTAACCTAAATAACATTTTTAAAACCTATATTTCCCAAAAAACTCAAAATTCTGTGAGAGGAAGGCATTGTTTTTACATTTTTGCAAAATTCTTTAATGTTGGGCTTAATAGACATCACCTGGATTCTCACATGTCCCTCTGCAGTCAGCATGTTGTCATGTGGTTAAAGTACATGAAGAACATGGGGCCTCACACAGATACGTCATTGGAAAAAGGAGGAGTATATTAATAGCCTTTCATATAATTGTGGATATTCTTCTGTGATATTACTCTAAAACTTGACAAGCTGTAGTTTCTTAAAGGTTAGCTACAATGTGGAGTCTGAAACCATATCAATTGACTTTTTATACTCTGTTCCTTTAAAATCCATTGGTCTAGTTTGCACTCTAAATGAATCTTCTACCTATGCATGTTTTTGTAACCTCATGCATCAATCATTTGAAAAATATTGGTTCACTGAGTGATATATATCTTCCAGTGTTGACACATTTCATTGTATAATATCAAAAATATATTGATATTATTATTTCAACACCAAACTAATCAGAATGTCTACTGGGAAACTGTCAAACTCACAGTGGTGGATGTAACTTTTGTAAATTATAATTTTCATTTGAAAATTCAAATTTCATCATTGGCTCAACTACTATCAATTATTTTCCTTGACAGTAGGATCACTTGGCTCATTTTTGATAAAACATCCACCAAGTGCCCACGTCCAAATAATCATGATTTGTCTGTTTTGCTTTCAAATTAAAATAGTGTTCCATCCATGACAAAACCAGCTTCACTCACAACTTAAAAACGATCAAACAAGTACTTTTTCTCAAGACAACCATCCATCAACATGCAGAGAAGTACTTTTCTGTATGCTTCCTGTTTGTCATACAGAATATTAAAGACTTAATGTTGAGATGTAGTAAAATGAATAATTTATCTTGCTTCATTAAGGATACTCCTAAGTAAACTGTCTTTTTTTGTGTGTTTGTATAAATGTGTGGTGGTAAAGAATAAAAAAAGAAACATCAAGGATGACTTAGTATACTGTTTCCCAGAGTTTTTCTTAGCTCTTTGGTCGGCAAGATGGCTGTAGAGCTGTGCTGTCCAATACAGTTGCCCCCAGTCACATGTAGCTATTTGAAATCTGGTTAGTCTGAACTGAGTTGTGCAGTGAATATAAAATACATACTGAATTTCAAAGTGTATGAAAAAAAGAACGTAACAGACCTCATTCATAGGTGGTTTTTTTTTTTAGCTGAGCCATCCTGCCACCTGTTGGCAGCTCAACAGCAACTCAGCTCGGGCTGGCATCGAACCGCCGTTGCTCAGAGCTCAGCTCCCACTCTTGAGCGAGCTCTTAACCAACTGAGCCACTCGGCCGGCCCTCATAGGTGTTTTTTTTTTTTTTTAAATATTGATTATGTGTTGAACTGTTAATATTTTTCATCTATTGGGTTAAATAAAATATACTGCTATAATTTTACCCTATTCTTTTTGTTTTTCATGTGGCTATTAGAGATATTAAAATTCTTATATGTGGCTCTCAACATATTTCTTTTGGACAGCACTACTCTAGAGAAAAGAGGTTTTGTGACCAAATTTATTTGGGAAAAGTTGGATATACCATTTTCCTTTGAAGAGTTATTATAGGCATATTAGAAGTACTGAGGAGTCCTGCAAAAATAAAGATGTCTTTAAAAATTTTGGTTAGTACAGCATTACCCAAACATACTGTATTATTGGACCATGTATTAACATCTTCTTGAACTAGCTATAGAAGTATAGAACTTGCTGATCCCAATTTGGGGAAACAGTTCTAGTTTAATGTTCTTTATTTTATTGATGAGAAAACTGAGAGCTAGAATTTGCCAAATTACATAATTTGGAAATTATATGAACATCTGTTTAGGGAAAGTGCAAGAAAAATACACATATATTTCTTGACACATATATTCTTTTTAGCTTGGCATAAGATAGTTTAAAATGACAATATAACATGGAAAATCTTAAATTTACTTTTATTTGGGTTTCCTTAAAGATAGAAAGAACTAGAACTGGTTTTAGAGTTGCGAAGTTCCTTAATGTTTTTTTGATGTGCGTTTGTAGCCTAGGACAATAATTCTCAGCCTTATTTAGTTACAGACTGGCTAAGAATCTGAAACGAAAACAACAAAAACTCCACAGATTGTCCCTTCAGGAAATACACATGTGCACACACCTTGTATAAGATTTCATGGAGTCACAGGAATTCTAACCCTATCCATGGACTCAAGGTTAAGAACTCTTCACTTATAGTTCAGGGGTAATGTATTTAAGGCTATTAATAACATTACTCTTGAATTGTAATATAAAAATACACCAATCGATAGTTTATTGGATGCTTACTGTGTGTATTACACACTTCTATACTCTGAAAAATCTCATAAGTATACATAGTGTCACTACTCACAAGGAATTTTAAATTTCTTAAGACTTACACACACAGACACACACACACACACACACGCTGGTAAGCAAGGCTCATTTTACCTCACCTTAGAAATATTTATAGAAAAGCTCCATAAAAGCTTAGAGTAACTGAAGCACCCAATGTGTTTGAAAAGTTAGTTCTCTGATGAGCAGTTAGAAAAACCATCGTGGTAGGTGTGAGCAATGTTCAGGATATCTGTAGGGAAGTGGACATTAGTATAGCTTCAAAATGTGTCTTGTCGTGATCAGTGATTGTTCTGTCTGCTCACCCTACCAGGGGCATCTGTTCAGTAAGACGCAGAATCTCCTGTCTTGCTTTTTTAAACAAAAATGCCGGAATGTTCTTTCTGTCCAAGGGTCTAGACTGATGGCTCTATTTACCAAGGCAGTACTGGATTTCAGTGTAGACCCAGTTACATGGTTTTGTAGATGTAAAAGAATATAGGTGAACTGAAGAGACAGGCTAAGGATTGTTAACTAAAAAGTTTGAGACCCGAATCTGGTAAGCATTTGCCCCTCCCCTGAAGAGTCAAGCTGCTCTAGCTATCTTGCCGGGATGGACCATACCCATTGCCGGGACCCACACCACAGCTAAATTATACTGGGACATTGGCATGCTTGGCATCCCAGGCCCCGTATGTGCTAATGTAGACCTGAATCGCCTCTTTACGTGTTCCCCCAATCTCTCTGAACTTGCTGCATACCATTATTTCCAGGGTTTTTCTTGTGCCTGGAATTCCTCCTGATTTCCACCTTTATCCACATTTCAGAAATCCTACCCATTCTTTAAAGCCCAAATGTCACTTCTACCATATAGCCTGCCATGATCTCTGCTTCCAGATGAGAACACTCTCTCCTTGGAACTTAGGAAGCACTCATTATCTTCGTGTGACACTTTGCACAGACTACCGTGTTTGAGAATTCGTTTTTTATATATTTTATCACACTGAAAACTGGGTGCACGTCGTGCTCATTTTGTGTCCCGTAATAGTACTTGGAAGAGTTTGAACTCCATAGTCCTTCAGTTTACTTTTGTTAAATAAACGTAAATCCTCAGAGAAATTAGAAGGTGCTTATTAACAATGAACATATTTATATATAGGAGCTGGCAGAGAGTGTCCTCCAATGGATAAACCTCATTTTGGAACTGGGACAGGGCGGGTGAGAAGGGCAGTTGAGTGCTATGTCTCCTTTGCATGTCTGGCCAGCCATTCATAGTTTCAGAACCACTGCCATTTCACAAATGTCTTAGTTTTCATCTTGCACTACCCACTGCATAATGCCAATGGCAATTGCAAATGAGGTGGAAATTCAGTTGAATTAATCTCTGGGTGTGATGATATAAAATACCGGATTCCTAAGGAGTGATTTTTTTCCCCCCCCTCACAGGCATGTAATGAATTCACTACACATGTGATGAACCTTCTCCGAGAGCAGAGTAGAACACGTCCCATTTCCCCAAAAGAGATTGAAAGAATGGTGGGCATCATCCATCGAAAATTTAGTTCCATTCAGATGCAGCTCAAACAAAGCACTTGTGAAGCAGTTATGATTCTAAGATCAAGGTTCCTTGATGCCAGGTATGTGAGGCCACAAATCTATTGGGTTTTTTTGTTTGTTTTTTTTCTTTTCACTCCGTGTATATTATTTTCTTTAAAAATGACCAGTTGGTTTTCGATTCATCATCAATTTGGCTGAAAGAGCCTCTCCTACGATGGACAGGTAATTCCCCGCATGGTGCCTTCATGTCAAGCCTCTCCTTTTCTGGGAGTGATAGTGCTATTAGCTGCCAATTTGGTGACTCAGGAAGTAGATAGGATCAGTGTGGCTGCTAATGATGTAGGAATATGGAGCCTTTCAAATATGATGCTAAAAAGTAGTTTTAAGGATAACTTTCAGTCTGTAAGTTTTTTTTAACAAAGGTTTGTTTTCTAAGAATTTCTTGATGTTACACTGCTTGTGTACCTTATAAGAAAATACGTGAGAGATGGATACGCCTAAGAAGGAAGTGGTATTTTAGTTAATCATGGTCACCACAAAACCCCAAACTCCATTTTTCCAAATCAAGTAAGAAAGCTTATCAGTTTCTCCTGTAAAGATGAAAATTTTTCCCTTTTATCTGAAGCTTTCACCAAGTTTCACAGGCATTAGGTAATAAGTTGTAGATGGTGTGTTTGACCTACTGGGTGACAGAATAGAAGAACTGTCAAGTTGCTGCTATATGCTACCTCTACAGGGATGCCTCGTGGGCGCTGCTACAGCTTGTGATCAATCTTCAGCTTTGGAAAGATGTTTCTATATTGTTTGGCTTTCTCTCCCTTGGAATCTGACAGAGGCGATAGTTATCATCCAAATTTTATAGTATTAAAGAAAATAACTAAGTTAGCTTCTCAACTGGAAAACAAGGTGTATAAAACAGTCTCCATGCCAGAGCTCCCCTTTAGAGCCAGATAAGGAAACATATGCCACTTAATTATACTACTATTCTCCTAGTTAGGCAAAGCCCGTATCACCTTTGGTTCCTTCTTCTTCCATAATAAATCAGTCACTAGAACTCACCAGCACTTCATTTTCCACATTTCTCATATTATCTCTTTCTTTCCATTGTTACTTGCACTGTTCAGTTCATGTTCATCCTTTTGTACCTGGACTAGCACAGGACCCTTGTACTAATCTCCCGTCTTACTCCCCTCCCGCCCGGCTTCCGTATGCCTTTTCTGTTCCTGTAGCATCACTCTGATGCTCTAATTGCTTTGCTAACAAATCCACAGTAGCTTTTCAATGCTGGATACCTTACACACTACTTAACCTGGCATTTAAGGTCTTGTATGACCTGTTCTTGCCTGCATTACTTTTCTGTTAAGATTTTCTAAAGTTTTATTTTGGGTTTTTTTCTATTAAAAAAACAAATACCAAGCTCATTGTGGAACATTTGGAAAATATATAGAATAGAGGGATGAGGGATAAAAGACAAGCACATTTTTACTACCTAAAGAAAAAAAAAATCACTGTAAATGTTTTACTTTATTTCCATTGGGTTTTGGAGGCTTTTTAAAAATGTTCTTGTGGGCCGGCCGAGTGGCGCGGTGGTTGGGCGCTGGCCTGGGAAGCCAGCGGCCCCGGTTCGGGTCCCACATATGAGGGCCAGTGACACGGCCCTCAAAAAAAAAAAAAAAGTTGTGATGATACAATATGCATAATTGGGTTTTCCATTTTTAAAAAAATGACTATATAAACATTTTTCATATAATATAAGCTCTTAATTTTAAATATTTTGATGGTTGAAGTCTACCAAATGGGTGTATGATAAATAATTTACTTAGCCATTCCTTCATTTTTGAGCATTTAAATTGTTACCCTTATAATTTCCATTATAGTCTCTTCCTCCCTCCCTTCCTTCCACAAATAATTATTTGTGCTGAGGATGTAAAGGTAAACAAGATAGATAGGTTGACATACTTGTCCCAGTTGAGCTCACATTCTATAGACAATAAATGAGTAAACAAATAGGCTATAATACTATAATAAAGTATACTGTATTTAATACTGTAATAAAGTATAAAGGATGATATGTGCTATGAAGAATAATAAAGCAAGGTGAGGAAAGAGACAATGATGGAGAGAGGGTACTATTTTAGACAGATTTTCATTGAAACTAGTGTTTCAATGAAAATCTTTATGCACTGAACTTTTTGATTTTTAGCATTATATCCGAAGGATTAATTCTGAGAAATGAAATAATTAGATACAAATTTGAACATTTTTAGTGTTGGTACTCTATCACTAAATGGTTCTTTCTTGTGTTTAATGAAAAATGAAATTTTTCACACATCTTGGCCTTACCTGTTTCCTTTGACTAGAATTCTTTCTTTTCCTCAGCCTAACCATCTGTTCTATCCACACCCACCCCTTCCTCCTCCAACATCCCCCCAAACCCCTCAGCCTTCCACATAAGCCCTGTTCTTCCAGCCCTTCCCCAAGTTGGCTATCAGTTGTCACCTGTGAGGGTTTCTAGCACAGAGCCTGCAATGGAACCACTGCTCATGTTTATTATCTAGGAAGACCTTACTCATCCTTCCAGGCCTGGCCTAAATGTTCCCCTTTTAGGAAGCCCACTTTAATCACTCCAGTGACTGGTCCTTCCTTGCCTTTTCTTCAACACTGAAACCAAGCTTATACAATTGTCTAGACCAAAGTGTATGCAGACTGCCTTTTTGTAGCTTTTCACAGAACATTTCTTCTCTCAGTAAGTTGGGTCATTGAAAGACACAGCCAGGTCTTACACATTGACATTTCCCATGATTCCAGCAAGCATTTTACATGTAATAGGCTGTAAAAAGCTATTTATTGACTTCCTAGATGAATGAGTATTCCCACTTAATACTTTTAACAGCACAAATCAAAGAGTTAGGGAGGTAGCCTCAGAAAGCATTTTTGTCTGTTAACTTTGAGCATAGTAATAAAAAATATATAGCAAAGATATTTAAAAGTACTTCCAACAGAAAGGGATCCTTCCTGACACAATTGTGATCCTTTTTTCTGCTGATACTTTCCCATTCTTGTCAACATACATGCTTATTATTTATTTTTTTACATAACTACATTCATAATGTATATACTTAAATCATTTATTTTTCTGTCAAGAAGAGTAAGTACTTTAACAAGCCAAAGTGAGCAGAGCGCGAATGAGAAGGTGGCAGAGTTTGGAACACAGTCCCTTCTTCCACAGAGACTGCTGTTAGTGACCTGGTGTGGATGGGACACAGCCCTGGACTGATGCCCCACTGCACATGGGCCTGAGGCATCCCTGCTTAGAGTGTGATGAATCCTGGAGGGAATGAAATATAGGGGAGATGCTTAATGGGCATCTTCTACAGGATGTTTTTCTTTTTTTTTTTTGAGGGCAGTGTCACTGGCCCTCATGTGGGATCCAAACCGGGGCTGCTGGCTTCCCAAGCCAGCGTTTACCACTGCGCCACTCGGCCAGCCCTACAGGATGTTTTTCTAAAAAATAAGTAAAGTATAAGACCGAGTTGTCTCTTATGCCTTCGAGTGAATACAGATACTGAGCTTTGGTTCTCTCTATTCTCGTAGTGCATCTTAGCAAGCCCTCTGCACGTAGAAGGCAAAGTTTTTCTGCTCTAGGCGAACGTGCTCATTCAGATACATGGTCTCCTTTCTCACTCTGGCTTTTTGTAAGGCTGTACTCAAATTTTCATGGTAATTGGACAAGATGAGGCATGTACCAGTTCAAAACAACTAAAAATAAACTCCCGTATATTCCTCTGCTCTTCTAGTAGAAGTTCTATAGTTTGGACACAGCCAGAATGTCTGGGGTAAAGTGTTCTGTTCTGCCCATAAATTTGTTCTTTGAGGTTTTTCGATGTTTGCTAAAACCGTTTGTAGGCAAAATTGGTAAGTGAGCCAAATTTATCTTTGTTTTCTCAGATATGCTCATTCCTCCTTTCATAAGTCCTCACTTCCCAAAGAAACACCCTGTGTCATCCCTTCCAGTGTATCCCTGGTTCTGCTGCTGAGCTCCGTGTCTTAGACTGAGGGTCACAAACCCCCATGCGTACATGTAATGAAATTGAGAAGAGCAGTTGGATGAGGGGCAATGAGGGTTAGAGCAGGCAGGTGCGGATCTGAGAACCTTTAGCTAACGACTGCCTTCTGGGAAGGTGGGCCTGGTGTGGCCGAGCTTCCAGTTTTTCATAAAACACCAGAAACCTAGATTTTCGTGACCAGGTCATTATTGTGTAGTCTCCATAAACATTATCTGTGGGCCAGGTAATTATCTGTAGGTTTGACAGTTTCAGTGTCTGTTCTAGACCTTTTCCCCTCGACTCACCAGAGTGTGCCTCTTCAGAGTAGCCCCAGGTCAGGGCTTTGTTTCCCTTTTTAAACAATGCATGACTCCTGCAAAAATGCTAATTGCTATTCTTGCTGTATTTCTCTTCCTTTCGTACTCTGTCCTCCCTTACCATCTTCCCCATCCAGTTCATCATCAAATCCTGTTATTTTAATCTCCAAATAGATATTGAATCATTTCTTCATCCCTTAGGAATCGATGGTTTAACCTTCCAGAAAATTAGTAAAATTAAGAAATTTCAGTTTTGATGACCTGAGATGTTTTGTTCAGACCTACATTTCTTGCTCCCTTGACTCTCCCTGAATGTTAAGATGTAAGTCACATACTTACCCTGCCGTATTAGTGACATCATTTTAACTGGAAGGACCTCTCTGTCCACGTTGACAGCTGCCTACTGACTCTGTCTTCTCTGAATGTAGGATATCACAATTGAGAAGCTCAGTAAGATTATTTGGAAGAAAGTATTCAGAAAATTATTTGGGGAAAGTATTTTCCATTTACTGGAGAATCTAATTTAAAGTGAAGTCTGACGGATGCTCTTTTAGGCTGCAATTCTAAAATCTTAGTAATAAACCCAAATGTAAGTGACATTTTTGCCATTTGAAATAAGTTATTAATAAATACTTAATCTTCTGACACTCTGCCACCCCTCTCCCAGTAAAACAAACAAAAATTCCACCCTTACTCTTTCCCTTGTTAGCAAATCATACGTCAATCCAGGCAGTTGCTTAAGCAGAAAAATCCAGAAATCTTTGATGCATTTTTTTCTTACCTTCCTTCTCTGTCTTCTTCACCCACACCCCCTGCCCCAGTCCAATCCATCACCAAGTCCTATAGCTTTTACTTTTCAAATAGATCTTGAATCTTTTTATTTCCATTACTCTCACCCTATGCTAAGTTACCATCATCTCTCAATTTGACCATTGCAGTTGTCTCCTTAAATATCTCTGTATTTCCTTTCATGTCCTCCTCCCACTATTCTCAGCAGTCAGAACAATCTTTTTAAAACATAAAACTTTAAACCTGTAATAGCTTCCTATTGGTAAAATAAAATCCAGAAATTCTTATGGGACTCACTAAGCCTATATAATCTGGCCCCTGCCCATCCTTTCAGACTTATCTCATACATTCCCTGATTTTTACTGTGCTCTAGCCTCTTTTATCCCTTTGGACTTTCCAACCTCCTTTCTGATTTGGGACCATTTTCTCTGCTCATTCTTCCCCTCTACTCTTTGACTAACTCCTACACAGTCACCAGGTCTCAGATTAAATATCACTCCTTCAAGGAAACCTTTTCTGACTCCAAAATCTATGTTAGGTTTCCCTCTTTTATACCTTCATTATACCTTATCCTTTTCTTTCATGGTACTTGATATGGTCACCACAATTTATAGTTATTTATTTCTGTGATATTTGTCTAATATCTTTCTTTTCCCTAGCTTTTTACTTTTTCCCTTAACACTCCAGTATCTTGTAAACTCTCTGGTAGATCTTATCTGTTTTTTTACAGCTAGATCTTTACTGAATCTAGAAAACATTAGATCCTCAATAAATATGTGTTGAATAAATTAAAGAATGAAGTTAGCTGTGCTTTCACATTCTAGTATTTTTCTTTGTGATTCTGCATCTTAAAATGTGTTGGTTGGTGCCTTCGAGGATGCCAAGAACATAATTTACAATACCATAGTCATTAGCTAGACCCTAAGAATGTTTAAAAATAGAAATCTCCTTTTTTGCATGATCCTAAATAATACAAATATATTCTTATTTGGTTAATGCTGGTCATAACTATAATTCTCTTTTTGATTCTTGTCATAGACGAAAAAGACGTAACTTCAGTAAACAGGCCACAGAAATTTTGAATGAATATTTTTACTCACACCTCAGCAACCCCTACCCCAGTGAAGAAGCCAAAGAGGAGCTGGCCAAGAAATGCAGCATCACAGTGTCACAGGTGAGTGAGGACTCTATGGACCTGTTGTTCCCTGAGTAACATAGGAACCCTGTTACTTCCCCAGGGCATTCTCATTAAATTTCATATGCACATGTCCCACCATCAAAGATGATATAATGAAAATATAGATATTTCCACATTTTTATGCAAGCTTTTAAACTTAGATAATTTTTTAGAAGTCCTAAATGCAAGGAATCGAGATAGTCACCCGCCGCCCTAGAGTAAATCTTGTATAGAGAAGACAGAAGCATGCCATGGGAAGACACAATTTCCACGTAGGTGACCCTTCAGTAAATGGCATGGAGCCCTGCTTTCCCCAGTTTAGATGACTGACCTAAGCTGCCACACGTGAGAAACCAATTTATTTGTTGCCATTAGGAAATTTAATATAACTCTTCGGTGAAAGTTTTGAGGAATTCACCAAGTCTTTTCCTGACAATCGTGGATTATATTTGGGTCCCAGGATTTCTTTGCTTCCTTGTTATCCATTAAACAGAAGAATTAAGTCCCTTCCTGTCACTGTTTGTATTTTATTTTAAATGTCTATTTGTAATAAATGTGGCCCTAAAGTTAGCTGCCATCTTCTAACAAAAATACATTTAGTTTTATTAGGCAGATAGACTGATATTTAGAACTGTACTTCCTTAAAAATTAAGCATATCCTATAGGTATTGGCTCTAACATGCCATTTTATTTAATGTAAATATTGTTGTTTATAGATTGTCATTTGAATATCATGTCTTCATAGCATGCAAATATGATGGTCCCCAACCAGGTCTTGCAGTGCAACTTAAAGAAAAGCTGGCCCTTAACAGAAATTTCAGTGTTCCCTAGAGGTCGCTCACATGACACAAAATTTTAAAGTAGTTTCTATATAAACACTTATACTATATATCTGAAGTCCAACATACTAAAGATGCACTTTGCATTCCATTGAAAGTTTCATATAAATTTTTTTTTTCGATATTTTAAGTCATTGTTATTTAAGGGAATAAGGTTTGGGTTTAAGATGTTCTCCAGCTCCTGTTTTAGCTTCAGTTTTCATAGATACTCTAATGGAAAACAGATTTATAATTAAGATTTTATTTAATAGTTATTGGCACTCTCCTATGAAATTGTGGTTTATCTGGATTTATTTTTTTCTCAGTTTGAAATGGAATATAATTGATTTGGATTACCAGCTTATAAAGACATGTATTGTATAAAACATTCCTATCTGAGTTATTAGTACTCATTGCCACTTGAAATACTAAGAAACAGTACAGTATGCTAGGTCAGGCAGGGAAGATGAAATGAAAAGTATGTTTACATCAAGTGGGCGTTTTCTGATACGTACATTTCTCTGAACATCAGTGAAAGGACTGGGCTCGTGCTGAACACAGCTGATGATGCCAAGCCTGGCTTCCTGGCTCTCTCAACATCTCTGTGATTCAGAATTCAAATGTTTACGGGTCCAGTTTAAAATAAGGAGTGTTCATGTTTCCGTTCCTTTTCTTTTCTTTTTTCTTTTTCACTTCTATAACATATTCACCATTGGAGAATAACACAGATTATATACATTTCACAACTGATGTAATCCTGGTGTTTCCTTAGATGTAGTACTAGCATTTTGTGTGTAATGCAGATTTGCTCAACACATTGCTTGTGCAATAAATGAGAGAAAAGTGTCCTTCTGACTTTTAAACTAGGGAGGTTTTATTCTACTTCTAATATAGGCTAGGAACTATTTGTCAATAATTTTTTTTAAATAGTTAATTTCTATAGTCATTTAACTTGTTTTCTATAGAAAAATGGCTTGGCTATATTTTGAAATTTAGTAATTGTTTGAGATATAGAAATAACATAGATGTACTGTGTAAAAAGCAGACTTTCTGACCATATCTCTCACAGGTCAGCCTTTCAAATGCAGAATTTCAGTGATTAGATTAAGCGTCAGTTTAAATTCTGGCAATTTCATCCCCTTTTTTACCTTTTTTCTACCTAAAAATGTTAATTTCTCCTCAATTATCTTCCCTACCCCACATCTTTGAAGTAGAAACAATGGTGTTATCATTTTAACTATTAAAGTCATCAGTTGGAAGCTTTCTAATTAGTGCCCTTTTGTGTAAATTGTTTAGAAGTGAAAGCAGAGAATGTTTTAGACCTGACAGGTTGAATACTTTCTAAGGAGAAAAAACATTGTTTTTGGTGTTTGTTTTTTTTCAACATTGTTTAAAATATACATCCTACTAAAATGCAATTAAATTTAGAATCCATAAATTGTTCATATGCAAAGCTAACCTAAAAAAATTGAAAAAAAGCAATTGTAGCAACACTATTTTTGCCAGATTTATAGTATGTGAAACTGATTTCTTCTCTCTTGATTAAAATACTTAAAATGCTGCTTAAATACTTAATAATTAAAATAAATAGGGAACTTTCAGAAGAAAATGTAAGGAAATACCTTTAGTACTTTGGAGGTAGGAAAGAATTTCTTTCAGAGGACATAAAATGTGTAAGCAGCAAAGGAAAGGACTGATAAATTCAGTGGTAGAACATTTTCCAAAGTACTTAATAAAGACTGAAACATCAACACAATACAACCATTTTAGTAAAGATTGAATCAGGCAAGAAGCATCAATAGATATTAAATCTAGGGGGAAATTTTGATGAAGATCATAGTCTTAAAGTATCTCTCCACAGGCCCTTTATTATTTGTGAGAGATAAAAAAAATAAAAAAATTAAAAAAAAAAAAAAGAATGGAGAAATGGAACAAAACCCTGACCAGGTAATTCGAATCAGTATCACCAAAGAGGGACAGATGGACATTGTGTGCAGTATTTCATCCAAGAATGTAACGTGAATCTAATCACTAGAAAACATCAGACAAACCCAAAATGAGGACTGTTCTATTAGGGAAAAAGGAGAGGGAACAGTATTCTTAAAAATGTCAAAGAAAGGCCATGGAAACATCCCAGGTAAAAAGAGGCTAAAGAGACATGACAGGCAAATGCAATATGTGACCCTAAACTGGATCCTGTACTGGAGGGTAGAAAATGCCATTAAGGGTATTATTGGGTTAAATTTACTAAAGTAAATTATAATTTATAATTGTGCTATGTAACAGAATTGTGTTATATAAGAGAATATCTCTAGAGTCTAAAGAAATACACACTGACTTCTTAGGGGTAAAGGGCCATGATGTACAGGCGGTGCCAAAAAATATGTATACACATTTTAAGAAAGGAAAACTATTAAAATTGTAATACTCAATATATTCGGATAACAAAAGATGAATACAAGTCTCGTTTGACTTTTGCAATTACAAGAGGTGCTCAAAGTGGTTACCATCAGTGTCCAGACACTTCTGATTATGGCGAACTACTGCTCGAGCTACATTGATCAAAGTATCCACTTGTATACATTTGTTTGGCAACCCCAGTATATAACTTACTCTCAAGTGGTTCAGAAAAAATTTGTGTGCATGTATTTATATATGTATATGTGTATATGTATGTTTATAAATACGCAGAGTGACATGTATGTGTGCACACAAATGTTAAATGGGCCAAATGTAAACAGGTAAATCTGGGTAAAGGGCATACACAGATGTTCTTTATAATATTTTAATTTTGCAAGCTTGATACTATTGCAAATAAAACCTTATTTAAAATATGAAGTTAGTCCACAAACTGCAAGATGTTCGTAAGTGTATAAGCAGGAAGGCTAAAATCCAAAATACATAAAGAACTCATAACTTATTAAGACAAAAACAAAGAACCTATTTGAAAAACAGACTAAAGACACAAGGATATCATAGAAGAAGAAATGTAAATGGTCAGTTATATGAAAAGTTCTTTCTTATTATTAGTAATCAGGAAAATGTGATTTAAAAATAGCAGTGAAATAACATTTTATATTTCCTGGGTTTGCAAAACAATCCTAAGTTTGACCATAACAAGCCTGCACGTTATTGGCAAGACTATACAGCAACAGGAACCCTTAAATATTGTTGGTAGAAATGTAAACTGGAAAACTTTTGGCATTATTTTATAGATATGAACATATCCATAACCATTTGATCCAAAATTTCACCTCTAGGTGAAATTGCCCTGGAAAACCTTTTATATGTATATATCAGGAGATAAGAGCATTCATAGTAATGGTGTTTGAAATGGCACAAAACTTGAAATAAGCCAATTGTCCATTGACTGGGGAAATGAATAAATCTGCAGTATAATCCCACAATGTATTACTATTCAGCAATGAAAAAAGAGTGATCTACAGCTACAAACATCTGTTTGAATGAATCCAGAAACAACATTGAGTAAAAAATGCAAATTGCAGAATATCTGTAGTATGACATCATTTTTATAAGTGCAGATCCAAGCAAATTAAACAACATATTGTTTAGTGGCAAATGTGTACACACACACACACACACACACACACACACACACACACAAACACACGTATATGTATATATGGAATGAGTTTTTAAAATGCAGTTAAGTGGAATAGGGTTAGGGAGAAATATTCAAGGAATTTCAGTGGTATTGTTAGTAGGATATTAAGTTTAGCAGTAGATTTACAGGGATTAACTAAATGTTTATGCATTATAGACCTACATATATGAGTCAAGGAAGTCTTATGTGAATTATCAAATCAAAATAACAGAGTTTGGAAAAGAATATTTTCATTAATTTGTAACAAGAAGTTTATTACAATGCCTATTATGTGGCAGATACTGTGCTAGGGATGCAAGAGACATCTATGAACTTACCAGGCAAAACCCCCTCCTTACCTGACAGAACTGTGTATGTCTGTTCACCAAAAGATGCTTAAGAATATCCTTAGGGGGGCCGGCCTAGTGGCGCATTGGTTAAGAGCTGGCTTGGGATGCCAGTGGCCCTGGTTCAGATCCCAAATATGAGGGCCAGTGACACTGCCCTCTACAGCTAACAACAGCTCCACCTTGAGCTGGGCTGTGTGAGCCCCGGCGACAGTGTAGGCTGCAGCCCCTGCTGCAGTGAGCTGCCACAGGCTGCAGCGAGTGGCCGGCAGCCAGCGTGAGTGGCCGGCAGCCAGCGTGAGCTGCCAATAGCCACAGTGAGCGACCATCCAGAGGCCAGCAACCGATCTGCCTCATCCGGGAAGAGCGCAATGACGATACCAACATGGGCCAGTGAAGCAACGTCCTCCCCAACTAGACTGAAGAACAAAAGCACAGCAACTTGTCCGTTCTCCTGCCCCAATTCTCCAATAAAACCTTTTAAAAAAAAAGAAGTTGGAAAACAGGCAAAATTAATCCTAGTGTTAGAAGTCAGGATAATGGTTCCCCTCAGGGAAATAGTGACTGGAAAGGGAGTGTTTCTTGATCAAAATTATGATTTCCTGGGTGTGTTCACTATCTGAAATTTCATCAATTATGACATTTTCCCCTTTTTTGTATATGTATTTTTTACTTTACTAAAAAGTTTACTTACGTAACAGCAAACATGCCCTCATGGAAAGGACTTTTTCCTGAAAGTATACCAACAGATAAAATGACCAAATGAGATGATAAATTAGAAAGTGATAGGTGTTATGGGGAAAAATTAAGGAGAGAATGAGAACAAGGCACTAAAGGGTCTCGTTTTTAATAGGGTAGTAAAGAAAGCCCCTCCTGAGAAAATTTCTTTTTAGTAAAGACTGAAGGAGATGAAGGAGCAAGCCGTATGTCTAGATGGTAAAGAGTGTTCCAGGCAGCGGGAACACTAAGTGCAAAGGCCCTGAGGTAAAAGTGGTCTGAGCAAGTGGTAGAAGTAAGAGGAGATGAAGTTAAAGAGACTGTGAGGTTCAGATGGTTCAGGGGTCTTGTAGACCATGGAAATGACTTGGAAAACTGACGAGTGCTGCGATCTGACTTAGGTTTTAACAGGATCACCCTGGCAGCTTGTAACATATAAATGCATACAGGTAGGTGAAGATTTTACAATTTATATTAGTCCCATATTAATTTGCACTAATATTATAAATACCCTTAACATAGAATTACAGGCAGAACTCAGAATTTATAACCTTTGATTTCCTAAGGCTGGGTTTGATTGAGTAAGCTGGAGTTTCCCTTTTATATAACACCCTGAAAATTCACAAAAGAAGAAATTATTTCAAATGTCATAAGTACTGAGAATCATACTTAAATTGTCATATATTCTTAGTTAGTAGAACAGATATTAATATGCTTTTACTTTCTAGAATAGAACTAACTTCCCTTGATTATTCAAGTTAGTAAATCATAAAAAACTCCATTGTTCTCCTGATTGCGGTTTCGAATTTAAATAACTCTGGCCCTAGTTTCTATGCTGGGTGTTTTTAGAATGAAAAATGTTAACTTATTCATCATTGCTCCTCTAATTGAAATGTACTGTAAAGAAAATATTGATTTTCTTTTTTTTTCCTTAACAGATGAGAACCTGAAATGGTAAAAAGGTTAATTGGCAGCAGTGGGATTCATTCATTCATTCATTCATTCAGCTAACCTATTTTTAAAATAATTTTTTATTTTTCAATTACAGTTGACATACAATATATTAGTTTCAGATGTACAACATAGTGATTAGACATTTATATAACTTACAAAGCAATCACTCCGATAAATCTAGTACCCATCTGACACTATACATAGTTATTACAATATTATTGACTATATTCCTTATGCTATACTTCACATTCCCATTACTATTTCGAAACTACGAATTTGTACCCCTTAATCCCTTCTCCCTCTTCAGCTATGCCCTTCAACCCCCCTCCCATCTGGCAACCATCAAAATGCTCTCTGTATCTATAAGTTTGTTTCTGTTTTGTTTATTTGTTTTGGTTTTTGGATTCCACATATAATTGAAATCATAAGGTATTTGTCTTTGTCTGTCTTATTTCACTCAGCATAGTAGCTTCTAGGTTCATCCATTTTGTTGCAGATGGCAAGATTTCATTCTTTTTTATGGCTGAGTAATGTTCCATTGTATATATGTACCATTTCTTCTTTATCCTCTCATCTGTCCATGGACACTTAGGTTGCTTGCATTATCTTCGCTATTGTAAACAATGCTGCAGTGAACATATGCATGTATATGTCTTTTTGAATTAGTGTTTTGGGTTGCTTCAGATAAATACCCAGAAATGGAATTACTGGGTCTTTGTCTCTTGTTATAGCCTTTGTTTTAAAGTCTATTTTGTCTGGTATACGTATTGCTACCCCAGCTTTTCTTTCTTTACATTTTCATGAAATATCTTTTTCCATCCCTTTACTTTCAGTCTGCGTGTATCTTTCAATCTAAGGTGAGTCTCTTGTAGGCAGCATATATAAGGGTCTTGTTTTCTTATCCATTCAGGCCCCCTGTCTTTTGATTGGAGCATTTAATCCATTGACATTTAACGTAATTGTTGATAGACATGTAGTTACTGTGATTTTATTATTGATCCGTTTTTTCTTCTTCTTAAAGAAGTCTCTTTAACAGTTCTTGTAATATTGGTTTGATGGTGATTAACTCCTTTAACTTTTTCTTGTCTGGGATCAACTAACATACTTTAGAGCTTTTAAAGTGGTGCACAATACCCACTTTTGTAACAGCCAGATGTGGAGGAAAGTAACTAACTCTTACAGATGAGGAGACTGATGTTCAGAGAACTTAAGTGATTTGACAAGTCACAGGTCTTTAGGAGTGGGACAACTAAAGGTTCTTGCTAAAAAAGGAAGAAACTGGATTTTTCCTTATTTCCCTACAAGAGACAGTGTGATTCCTGTAGCCCTGGGGTCCTAGCTGCACAGCCTTGTTTTGTGAGACACAGGCCAGGGCTTATATCACTAGGGCTACATCATTTCCCCCTAAGCTACTTCAGAGACTCCAGTCTAGTTAGTAGTCTGAGGTCTCCTTACTCATTAAACTACTTATTCCAAATCAGTGAATATTCAGTAAGCTAATTAAAATTTGTAAGTAAGATTTCCTTATTAAAAAAAATCTATTAAAATAAGAAGAAGCCCGTTAAAATAATAATTAGAGTAGGAAAAAAAGAGATGACTATCAAATTACAGTATCTCTTTCAGCTATCCATAAAGGCCTTTTCAGTTACTTTGGCAGCAGACAGAAAGCAGAAGTAGATTTCTACTGTGAGTATGCAATTGGTGAGCTGGAGACAAGTTGAAGGAAAATGGCAGCTATTTTGTTAAAGTGGCTCTTTCACAGTATCTTAAGAAGGCTACAGACCCTCTGTTCTATAAAGGCTCTGATTGTGTGTCCTAGTGGAGATGAGATGTCATTAAACAGTGTACAAAGAACAAAGGAGCAGGTTGTAAAAAGATGGGAGCTTTGAGGATGCTATAATACCCCTGAGTACAGATAAGGCATATCTGCAAGATTTAAGGAAAACAGGGGAAGCCTCCGATTTTTTGTTGTCATTCTCCACTAACAATCGGCGCTATAATTAGTTAGCATGGTCCCTAAAGCTTGTTTCAGTGATGTCACATATTTATTTTAGAGTTGACTTTTGTCAGGGAATCTCTAGCACTTGTTTTACATGATACCCAAACTAAGGATAGATAGACTATTTCCAGCTTAGATGTAGTGTTTTTTGAGTTTTCGTTATACCTTAGAAAAGACCATAATCAGAATCATGATCCCTCTAGATTATGTCCCTGTCATCTTCTTTTGCCTGTTCCTTCCCTATGAGTATCCCATCAGTCTCTTCTCATGCCTGTCTCTGATCATCGCATCTCACCTTTCCATTGCCTCACTTCTGTGAGGCATGTCAGACCAATAGGCCAATATAGTAGTCAGGGTCCCAGCAGAAAACAGATGGCACATTCAAATTAGAGTAATTTGAGGAGAGTTTAATAAAGGGACTATTTACAGAAGTATGGGCAAAGTATAGGGAAACCACAAAGAATAATACTCGTAATGCTTGGTTCTGTTCCTTCTCCTTGGCCTGAGGAGATGAAGAAAGGGTTACCTGAACCCAACAAGACACAGATGGTGTGTGGAGAAGGCCAGTAACCAAGACCTTCAGTAATGGTAGTATTACAGTGAGGGACTCAGGGGAACTCTGAGGATTACAGTGAGGGACTCAGGGGAATACTCTGGCCTTACTTTCCTCTCCGTATCTCCCATCAGTGACTTCCTTTGGCCAGAAGCCTGAAGTCATGTAGGTCAGCCTCTTGGGGCTCAGAGCAGGGTAAGAGTACATAGGGAGGAGTAAGCAGAAGATTTACAGGGTAGCCTGAAGGGCAGAAACACCAAATCACAACAGGCTCCAAGTTCAAACATCCTGGCTTCCCGCTCAGGTGAGCTCTGTCATACTCCCACCCAGGAGATCCAGTATTCTCCAGAGATGCCCTTGGACTTCCTTTGTCCTCATCTTTTGGCTTTTCTTCTCCTTTTCCTGATTCTTCTGTCAACTATGAAGAGTATATTATTTTTCTAAAATAAGTATGGATTTTGAAAGTAGTAGCTACAAACAGTATGAATAAGTTAATTTGATCCAGCCAAAGATTTCTGGTTATTTTCCTAATTCACTAAAAAAGTACTGAGTGCCCAGTGCTTGGTACTTTGGCAAGCAAAGGTGAATAAGTTAGGGTTCTTTTCCCTTAGAAATGTCAAGTTTCTTGGGCAAGACAGACAAACATGTTACTGACAGGACAAAAATTACCTGGTGTAGTGCACAGGTGCATATCGGTGCTATTTTAGAACATGGTACAAAAGGGTATTTACTTGCTACTGAGAGGATTAGGAAAGTCCCCCAACTTGTTAGCTCTGTGACCTCTTGCAAGTCATTTAACCTTGCTGTGCTCATTTCCATACACACACACACACACACACACCATAATTTGGATAAAAATAGCATGTATTTCATAGGGTTATGGGAGTTTCATTGCAATTATATATGTGAAGCACCTAGCAGAGTGCCTATTACAGAGTAAGAAGAAGATACAATAATAATAATTACTCTGTTTCTCCTGCCTGGAATGGTCTAACCCTGTTCCCCCTACACAAATGTACAAATGTATAGACATCAATTACTATTCTTTCAAATAGTAATTAATTACTATTCAAACATCTGTTCTTCAAGAAAGCTTTCCTTGTACTCCCAGTTCGTATCCTCCATTATGTATTCTCATAGATACTTATACTTTCCTTGCTAGCACTTACCACAGTTTTAACTAAATAATGAATTGTTTAATTCTATTCCCCTGCGAGATGGTGAATTCCATATTGATAGGAATTGCAGTCTTATTCAGCACTATATTCTTAACTTCTAGCATAGTGTACAGCACATAGACACTCAATGAATGTGTGTTGAAGAAATGATTTAGGTAGAAAATTAAGGTTGAGCCTGATTGGGGAAGGTCTGCAATTATGATGTTTAGATGTCTGCAGTTCTGCCTGCAATTATGAGGTTGAGCAGTTTACATGTCTATTTTGCAATAATTAATTTATTCAACAGTATTTATGCAACTAGTGATTTCTGGATATTGTGCAACATATAACAGTGAATACAACAGAGATTCTGTCCATGTGGAGCTTATTCTAATGAGAGAAGGATAATTAATTAGATAAATATACATATATGTATATATACAATTATAAATAATAACATAAGTATATATATTATGTCATATGGTAATAAGTGCTATGAAATAAAATACTGAAAATAAGAACTTCTGGGTTGAGGTGTACAATCAGATTGAAAGATAATCTAGCACCAATGTATAAGATCAATTTGAAGTGGAAACCACTAGAATGAGAGTGAGTAAATTGATTATTGGTATAATTCAGGCAAGTGGTGGTGAAGATTCAAATTAAGCCACTGAAAGTGGAAAACAGAAATGAATTTGAAAAGTATTCTGTTGGTAGAATTGATATGTTGGAGATTGGGTAAATAACTGGATATCAATTTGAAGAATAAAGAGTAATAGAAGATAGCTGATGGTATTAGCCTAGATCCTTGAAGATGGTGACCTTATTAGTTGATATAAGAAACACATGAGGAAATGCTGGTTTTGTGGAAGGGAGATTAAAGGTTTGTGATAGTTACGCATTGACGTCAGTATCCCAGTTGGGAAATGTTCAGTCTGGAAACATAATTTAGGAGAAAGGTAAAGGTTAAAGATGTAGCTTGGGAGTTATTCACTTAAGTTCACAGTTGAGGCCCTGGAAATGGATAATGTTGCCCAGGTAATTTGCAGATAAAGAGAAAGTAAAGTCAGAGCAAATGAGTTTTCCTTTGGTCATTTGTCAATTCTGAGGGGGTGACTAAGAGGCTGAGAGATTAAGTAGTGCTTCTGACAACTTTGCAGGGCTGAAAGGGTGGGAGTTGGTGTCTAGGTGTCTGGGAGGCTATTTCATTTTCCTTGCTTTAGGTTAGGACTGAAACTACTAGGGCTACATTCTAGTAGCAAGGGTGCATTAGAAGTAATTCTCCTTCACTTACCTCAGTCCTGGAGACTGGATTACTGGTTCTCATAGGTGCCTAGACAAAGCAAGTATAATGTTTTTGTGGAGAAAGATAGTGTCATTCTAGGCATCAAGTTGTTTCTATAAACAAAGGAAACACAACATTGGACACACAATCAAAAAAAAAAGTAGACACACAAGAAGACATGATAACATCTACTGAAACTAACACAAACAACAGACACAGACACACAGAAATCTAGAAAGTAAAAGGATATGATATGGACTGTAAGTAACTATGCTTACTGTATCCAAGCAAATAAACGGCAAAATGGAGAATTTTGTCAAATAACTGGAAACCATAAAAAAGGTTAAATGGGAATTTTAGAACCAAAAATAACAGTAACCAAAATTAAGAATTCAGTGTATGGGTTTAAAAGCAGGTTAGACATAGTTGAAGGGAGAATTAGTGAACTGGAAGATGGGTTATAAGAAAATAACCATACTAAAGAATGGGAAGATAGTAGGATAGAAAATCATGAGAAATAATAAAGGACATTGAGGATACAGTAAGAAGTCTGTAATAAATGTAATCAGAGTCTCAGAAGCAAACCTAAGAATGGGTCAGAAGCAATATTTGAAATGCAAAGGGTGATAACTTTCCAAAATTGATGGAAGATTCCAAACCATACATTCATGAAAAACCACAGCCCCCAAATTGAATAAATAAATAGAAATCCATGCTGAACAATGTCAAAACAAAAGCTGCCAGAGGGAAAAATAAGATTGCTTTAAAAAAAGCAGCAGTTAGACTGACTACTGGGTTTTTGTTGTTGTTGTGTTTTATGAAAGCAATAAAGCCATGATACAGTGGAATGATATCTCTAAAGGAATGAAATAGGGCTGGCTGAGTGACACATTGGTTAAGAGCTGGCTGGGGATACCAGCGGCCCCAGTTCAGATCCCACATATGAGGGCCAGTGACACTGCCCTCTACAGCTAACAACAGCTCCACCTGGAACTGGGCTGCCGGAGCCCCGGCGACGGTGTGGGCTGCAGCCCGTGCTGCAGTGGGCTGCCATAGGCTGCAGTGAGTGGCTGGCAGCCACCGGGAGCGGCCGGCAGCCAGCGTGAGCTGCCAATAGCCGCAGTGAGCAGCCATCCAGAGGCCGGCGACTGAGCGCAATGACGATACCAACATGGGCCAGTGAAGCAACATCCTCCGCAACTAGACTGAAGAACAAAAGCACAGCAACTTGTCTGTTCCCTTTCCCCAATTCCCCAAAGCTGTTCTCCTCCCCAATTCCCCAATAGAATCTTTAAAAAAAAAAAAAAAGGGATGAAATAAATTAAATGTTAACCTAGAATTTCATATCTGCCAAAATGTTCTTCAAGAAGTAAAAAGATTACAGATAGAGGGTGGGAGATTCAGAAAGGAGTAGAAAAGCAAAGGAAACGGCAAATATGTATGTGAATCTAAATGAATATTGATTGTTTAAAATAATGAGGTCTATTGGGTTTATAATATGTGTTAAATTAAAATACACAGTGATACCTGTAAGTTACGAGGGGAAGGTAAGTGTTCCAGTGCTCTTGAGTTTTCTGCAAAAGGTGGTAAAAGTAACAATATAAAAGTACCAGTTAGTGTCAGAGTTGATAAGAATGTATAATCTCTAGGATAGTCACTTAAAAAATGCTAAAAGAGGGCTGGCCGAGTGGCGCATTGGTTAAGAGCTGGTTTGGGGATGCCAGCGACCCCGGTTCGGATCCCACATATGAGGGCCAGTGACACTGCCCTCCACAGCTAACAACAGCTCCACCTGGAGCTGGGCTGTGCGAGCCCCGGCAACGGTGTGGGCTGCAGCCCCTGCTGCAGTGGGCTGCCATAGGCTACAGTGAGTGGCCAGCAGCCAGCGTGAGCTGCCAATAGCCGCAGTGAGTGACCATCCTGAGGCCAGTGACCAATCTGCCTCATCCAGGAAGAACACAATGATGATACCAACATGGGCCAGTGAAGCAACGCCCTCCGCAACTAAACTGAAGAACAAAAAGACAGCAACTTGTCTTCCCATTCCCTGATTACCCAATGCTGTTCCCCTCCCCAAATTCCCCAATAAAATCTTTAAAAAAAAAATGCTAAAAGAATATATAACTTCCCAACTAATAAAGGAGGAAATGAGGGATTTTTTTCCCCCTAAATGAGCAATCTAAAAGAAGATAAGAAAGAAGAGGTAAAAAAAAAAAAAAAAAAGCACTTGGAAGCACTTAGTAAGATGATAGGTCCATACCCAAATATCTCAATATTTACAATATAGGCATATATTGTCAACCAAGATATAAAAAATAAAACCTAATTATATGTTCTCTAAGAGACCAATTGAATACATAAGGACACAGAAAAAATGAAAATAACAGTATGCGGGGAAAATATAACACGCAAACAATAACTAAAAGAAAGTTGGTGTTTCTCTATTATATCAGATAAAGAACACTTTAAAGCAAAAAGTTTTCCTAGAGGGGCTGGCTGAGTGGCTCAGTTGGTTAAGAGCTCGCTCAAGAGTGTGAGCTGAGCTCTGAGCAACAGCAGTTCGATGCCTAGCCCGAGCTGAGCAGCCACTGTGCTGCCAACAGGTGGCAGAATGGCTCGGCTAAAAAAAAAAGTTTTCCTAGAGATAAAGGGAGGCACTAAAGAATGATGAGACAACAATTCTATATTTGTATGTACCTAAGAGCAGAAGCTTTAAAAACTTGCAAAGTTTTAAAGGAAAATAGACAAACCCAAAAACATTGTAGGAGATTTTCATACCTTTGTGTAACAGAAACACACACACACACACACACACACACACACACACACACAGAGTAATGACTTAGAACAATGCTTCTTAAACTTTGCATCCATAACAGTGATCTGGAGAGCTTGTAGGAATACAGAATCCTGGGCCCTGTTCCCAAAGGTTCTAATTCAGAGGGTCTGCAATGGGGTCTAACAATTTGCAGCTGCCAGGTAATGCCAATGCTGATGGTTTCAGGACCACACTTTGAGTAGCACAAATATAGAAGATTTGAACACGATGATTAGCGAACGACCTAATGGACATGTATAGAACACTATACCCAACAAGTGCAGAATACATGTTCTTTTTAAGCACTTGCAGAACAGTTTGAAAATTAACTATGTTTTGGGTCATAAAGCACCTCTCAATAAATTTAAAATGATTTAAAACACGGTATGTTTTCTGACTACAGTGGAATTAAACTTAAAATTAATAACAAAATAATAACTATAAGTCCCACATGTTTGAAAATAAAAGCAATACATTTCTTAATAACTCATAGGTTAATGAAACCACAGTGGAAATTGGAAAATATATATATATTTTTATTTATTTTTTTAAAGATTTTATTGGGGAATTGGGGGAGGAGAACAGACAAGTCGCTGTCTTTTTGTTCTTCAGTCTAGTTGCGAAGGACGCTGCTTCACTGTCCCATGTTGGTTTCATCATTGCATTCTTCCCGGATGAGGCACATCGGTCGCTGGCCTCTGGATGTTGCTCACCACGGCTGTTGGCAGCTCATGCTGGCTGCCAGCCGCTCACGCTGGCTGCCGGCCACTCACTGCAGCCTATGGCAGCCTGCTGCAGCAGGGACTGCAGCCTACACCGTTGCCGGGGCTCACACAGCCCAGCTCCAGGTGGAGCTGTTGTTAGCTGTGGAGGGCAGTGTCACTGGCCCTCATATGTGGGATCTGAACTGGGGCCGCTGGCATCCCCAAAACAGCTCTTAACCAATGCGCCACTCGGCCGGCCCTGGAAAATATTTTAACTGAGTGAAAATGAAATACAACCTATCAAAACTCAAGAGATGCAGCTAAAGCCATGCATTGAAGGAAATTTATAGCTTTATATATTTTAAACATATATACACATGTATGTATGCGTGTGTGTGTGTATCCATAGGGAGCAAAAACATGTATACACATTTTAAGAGGAAAAAACTGTTAAAATTATCCTGTTGGTAACCACTTTGAGCACCTCTTGTAATTGCAGAAGTCAAATGTGACTTGTATTCATCTTTTTTTTTTTAAAGATTTTATTGGGGAATTGGGGGAGGGGACCAGCCAAGTTGTTCTTCAATCTTCGTTGTGGAGGGTGTCAGTCACCATCTGGCTTCCTGTCGGTAGCTCGTGGCCTCGAAGCTCAAGGTGCTGAGTTCAGTCTTAGTTGCGGTGGTCGTAGCCACTATCCTATGTGGGAGTTGAACCCTGCAGCCTTGTTGTTAAGAGCGCATGTCCTATCCACTGAGCCATCGGGGCTGAGGCTCAGCTCAAGGTGTGAGTTCAGTCTTAGTTGTGAGCGGGCGTAGCCCACCAGCAAACAGGCAGTCTTGTTTTTACACCAGCTGAGCCATCCTGCCACCTGTTGGCAGCTCAGCAACAGCTCAGCTAGGGCTTAGTGTCACTGGCCCATGTGGGAATCAAACTGGTGGCCCTGTTGCTCAGAACTCGCCCTCCAAGCCAACTCCTAACCAACTGAGCTACTTGGCCAGCCCGTATTCATCTTTTGTTATCGGTCTATGTTGAGTATTATAACATTAATACAGTTTTTTTCCTTTCTTAAAATGTGTATACATTTTTGGGACTCCCTCTGTATTTACACATGTAAAGAGAGAGGGAAAGAGTGGCAGGGAGGAATACTGGGTCCCTCTCAAGGTATTAATGGGCAATAAACTGAACCAGAAGTGGTAGGAGACTATACAGTGCAGAAATTAATGAAATTTCAAATATGCAGCAGAACTTAACAACACCAAAAGTTGTTTTTTTCAAGTCTCCCTTCTATCTCATATTCTTTGCAGATATTTCTTAATATACCTCATCTTTTCAGATATTCATTCTGAACCATACTATATGCACTACCTTTGTTTCTTTGGACAGAGCAGGTCGACTGCCTGGGCTTGTGACTTGCCCTAGCAGATCTCAGTGCCCAGGAGTGGGAGGGGCTAAAAGAACTAATGGGTTACCCCCACCTGGACCTTGGCAGGTGACTGGGTTGAATCAAGAGAGAAAAGTTCTCAAGTATTATAGTTTCCTTTTCTCTGTTTTGATTTCCTAAAATTAGATATTTACATCATTGCCCTGCACATACTCCACATTTTTTTTTAACCCAAACTAAGTTTTGTTGCTTGTGTTCCATTTAGGCAGTGATACTATCATTTCACATTTATTTTGAGAAATTGGGACTTTAGCTCTAGATGACTGTACATTCAGTATGGAAAGGTACAGAAGTCACTCAGATTTCACTCTACCACTATTAAGTCACAGTGTGACCTTGAACAGATGATTTAACCTGAAGTCTCCATTTTTTGACCTGTAAAATTAAGATAGTGATAATTTCTTAAGAGATTTGTAGGCTAAATGAGATCCTATATGTAGAATGCCTAGTACAGGGCCTGGCATATCATGAGTTTTTGATAAATGCTAATTTGTCACCCATTCAACCAGAGTTGTTTTCCCAGGGTATGCTGTGCATACAGAGCCTTGTAAAGGTTCCAAAAGAAAGAGGGAACAGGCTCTGCCCTCCAGCAAACTAGTGTGCTAGCAGCCCCCAACCCTTAGGTTTTCACAGGCTCCACAAAAGTGAGAGCCAGAAGGGGCAGGGTGGCAAGGGTGCGTTGGGTGGGGTTGTGTCTATTCTTAGTCTCTGAATAGACCTACTCTTGGTGTATTCTTTAAAAATGTATGTGATTCATTTTTAGTGAGAAGTAACTATGTGTGTTGAAAAGGTAGTACACCTTTTGAGGTAGGTATTCCCATTTTATTTTTTATTTTTTTTTTTTTTAGCTGAGCCATCCTGCCACCTGTTGGCAGCTCAACGGCAACTCAGCTCGGGCTGGCCTCGAACAGCTGTTGCTCAGAGCTCAGCTTGCACTCTTGAGCGAGCTCTTAACCAACTGAGCCACTCGGCCGGCCCTGGTATTCCCATTTTAAATAAATTCAGGAAAATTTCTGGAGTTTTAAAAACTGTGGTGTGTATTTGGTAGGGAATGGTGTTTGAATAAATAAGGGTTTCCATGAAACAAAAGACTTGACTATAGGACACTGAATAAATTTTGATGTTTTCAGTTATAGGAATTAGATTTACATGACACTTATCTGGACAAAAAAATTCAGTCCATTATTGTTTATTAAGAAGTGCTCTTGGGGCCGGCCGAGTGGCGCTGTGGTTAAGCGCTGGCTTGGGAAGCCAGTGGCCCCGGTTCGGGTCCCACGTATGAGGGCCAGTGACACTGCCACAAAAAAAAAAAAAAAAAAAAAAAAAAAAAAAAAGAAGTGCTCTTGAGTTTTAATTCTGGGGTGCTGAGGTGCCTGGGAAATGGCCTCATCATTCAGGGCAGCTGATGGGAGGCAACTCCATGGTTGTACTGTCAGTGTTTCAAAATCTGTCAGAGACTTTCCATGGAGCCTCTGGAGGAACCTATTCAGTTGTACATCTAACACATCTTTATTTTATTTTATTTATTTTTATTTTTTTTTTGAGGGCTGTGTCACTGGTCCTCATAAGCAGGACCCAAACCGGGGCCGCTGGCCTCCCAAGCCAGCGCCCAACCACCACGCCACTCGGCCGGCCCACATCTTTATTTTTTTTTAATGAAAGAATTTGAAAGAAAAAAGTCTGTAACTGAAAACATCATCTGAGGTCATTTAGAACCACCCCTCAGCACGTTTTAGGGAGATGAATGGTGTCATCTGTTTTGTATGTACTGTGGCCGCAAGGCTGACGTTTTATATACTTTTGCAGATGAACCGCTTTGTGAATGTCACAAGCAGTTATCAGTCTATCACGCATAGAGCGGAAAGGGCAAAGCCAAACTGTAAGGATGTCAGGACATTATGGCAATAAAATTTTTCACAGCCTCAAAAAAAAAAAAAAAAAAATACAGTACTTGACAAGTGAATCTGTTTTTAAATTATTTCAAATACTATGGAAGCTGAATTTCTATATGTTCAGTTCTCTCATTAGAAGTATGCTGTGTTTCAAAAGTTGGTTTTCAAGTCAGTCGTTAGGAATTTGGAATTTAGTTTCTAAAGGAAGAAATGGTTTGGATTCTTGGGCTAGCCCACATTTTAACCATAAAAGAGCCGAAATATTTTGCACTGAAAAGGTAGAATATACTTTTGTAGCCCTAGCCATTTAATAAATGGAAAAGAAATAAAATTGACTAAATAATTTTCAGTTTTGTTAGTGAGAGTATTGATTTAAAACAGGGCTTGTTAGGGCCAGCCGAGTGGCGCAGTGGTTAAGCGCTGGCTTGGGAAGCCAGCCACCCCGGTTCGGTCCCACATATGAGGGCCAGTGACACTGCCCTCAAAAAACAAAAACAAAAACAGGGCTTGTTAGATAAGGCTTAGTGGAAAATGCACAGGAAAGGCTGTGTGACCTCAGGCAGGTTACATAAACTTTCTGACCTCAGTTTCTACATCAGTAAAACGGGGTCTTGGTGAGGGGAAATGTGATAATACATGTAAAGTTCCTGATACAAGGGCTGGCTCGTAATGAACTCTCCATAAATGGCTGCTGTTATAGTATAGGTACAAGTAGGATCTAAACCCAGGTTTCCTGAAAAACCCTGGGTGCAATGTATTGTCATACAAGTGGTCATGTTGGGGCAGCAGTGAGGGAGACAAGGAGCAGAGGTAGTGTTGTCAGCCATTTGTGCCCAGCAGGCGTGTGGCAGACAGGAGCTCTTGGTCTGGGCATTACCCTCCTCTGGTGGGAAGTTCATTATGCTGAGGGCCATGGGGGAGCTCCGTCTTTTCCCTGCCCTCACCGCTGCCTGTGCCCCACCAGGATGGAGCAGGGACTCTCTCAGATTGCGAGGCTCCTGTGAGGAGGGCCACCTGACCTTAGTGACTACAGGAAGGAAGTGGAGAGCCCGTGGAGGGTTTTGTTATTGTTGCTCTTGTTGCTTGTTTGTTTTAAGAAATGGGAGAGCTAACGTTTCCTGGGTGCCTAGTACACCCCAGCATAACCTGTGTGTATTGACATGTTATTTCATTTGATGTTCACGACAGCCCCATGACGAGTAGGCATCGTTAGCCCATCTTGTATACCGGGAAAGGAGACTGTTAGATGACCTGACCAAGGTAACACAGCTAGGGAATCACAGAGCTGGCGTTCACACACAGCTCTGTCTGACTCTCAAGCCCTTGCTCCAAATGCTCTCTGGGTTCTCAAGGAAACGCACACTTGTGTGGTTGTCTTTAGGGTGTCCGGCCTTTCTGTCCTTACATAAACTTGACTGAACATGTGCCCTTGGGAGGGAGAGGAGTGGAACGAGATTTAGTTTATTAACACCGTTAACTTTAAAAATTGAACAGTCTCTGGCTTCCATCCCTCACTGAAATGGAATCACATAATGGGGATGAAATGTATTGATTAGGGAGAAACTATTTATTAGAGGTAAAATTGTTTACCATGTAAATATGCTACATGTTCCATTTTACACAACTTGGCATTCTAACATTTCATAATCTGTTGCATTTAATTAGGCACAGTACATAAAGTATGCATCACAAGTAAACATGGGAAACACAATAGCATATTTTTCTAAGATTTGTGCTTCATAAATTTTTAGTTTGCTAATCTCAATAATGATGTTTTCGTGTCAGCTGCTGTTTTTCCAAACAAGCGATGATCCTCTCTCCCTAATGTACTTTACCAAGGAAGCAAAACTAAGGCTGAACTCTGAAGTTCTGCACTTCTGCCTCTTGAAGATTAAGTCTTCAAGTAATAATTTTTCTCTGTTATTTAACGTTGTTATTGAAATGATAAGTAATTGTAGTGATAGATTTTGAAATGTAAGATGCAGCTAATGTGAATTAATTAATAAGCTGGCTTTCAGGGACTGTAGAGACATTGTAGATGGTTTAGCTTTTTAATTTGAACATGGATTTTTTTCTTAACTGCAAAGCAATCTGGGAAATTTTAATGGCTTGAAATTTACAAAGTGTCTGATTTTAATTATCTGAAAAATTCTTGGACCTGCTAACGCCATCTTCAAGATAGAATGCAGGAATGAGATTGTTGATTCCTATAGCTGTGTGGGCCAGCACAGGACCTGGCACTTGGACCCTTAAAGATTGTTAAATAACATCTGATTGTTTTGAAAAGCAGGTTGGTTACTTTTCCTTTGAAAAGTACATTTTTTCTAATTAAAAAAAAAAAAGCCAGTATTTGCTTATCTGAAATCAATTTGGATAATACTTGAAAACATACAGAAAAACACAAAAATAGAAATTACTTATAAACCCATTCTAAAAAATAATACATTTTGGCACGTGTATCCTAGTACTTTTTTCCTGTGCATATGCATACATGTGACGTGTGTATATGAGTGCATATGCACACCTCTATGTCTATGTGAGTTTTTACAAAAATAAAAACCCACAAATTTTATGCTGTATACAAAGAAAAAAATGACTTTTTCTCCTCCTTATATTATGAATATTTCCCCCATGTTGGTATTCTTCCTCAATATGATTTTTATTCGGTGATCATATTCCATTATACTGATGTGGTATAAATTAATCTCCTTTTGGGGCTGACTGAGTAGCTCAGTTGGTTAAGAGTTGGCTTAAGAGCGTGAGCTCTGAGCAACAGGGCCGCCAGTTCAATTCCCATATGGACCAGTGACACTGAGCCCAAGCTGAGCTGTTGCAGAGCTGCCAGCAGGGGGCAGGATGGCTCAGCTAGTGTAACAACAGGATTGCCTGTTCAATCGTGGACTACGCCCACACACAACTAAGACTGAACTCAGCACTTTGAGCTGAGCTGCCGCCACAGAGCCATCTTAACAAGACTGCTGGTTCGACTCCCACATGGGATGGTGGCTACGCCCACCTACAATTAAGACTGAACTTGGCACCTTGAGCTTAGAGGCCACGAGCTGCCTACAGGAAGCCAGATGGCGACTGGCACCCTCCATAGCGAAGACTGAAGAACAACAGCTTGGTTGGTGCCCTTCCCTAATTCCCCAACACTGTTCCCCTCTTCCAATTCCCCAAAAAATCTTAAAAAAAAAAAAAATCTTTTTTTTTTTTTTTGATGATTAAGTGTAGGATTGTAGCAAATCTCTTTGCACATGTATCTCTAAATATTTCCTCAAAATAAGTTCCCAGTAGGGCTGAGTCAGAGGGTATGTACATATTTGCTGGCTTATTCTACAGAAAGGTTACACTAAATAATAAGTAAACTATATCTATGTTTATTTCTTCAATCAGAATGTTTTTGATTTCCTGAAGCTGACAAATTTGTTCTTTGTCTAGCTCCAAAAGGTCACTGTGACACGAAGAAGTGGTTGCCTGCCTGAGCCCTGTTTTTATAGCTGAAGGTCTTTATGAGGCACACCCTATTCTAGGGCTCCCAGCTATACTCACCCAAAGAAGTTAAAATGTAGTCAGAGTTAGCCTGCTCACGGAAGGCAGCAGTGGGGAGCTAGGGAATTTTGTTCTACAAAGTAACCAGAGATTTTCCCCAGGCAACTAGGGCACGCCTGCTTTTAGGGTTTCACTGGCCAGCTTTCCTTATGTGTGTATGTACACCTTCCTAAAATCTCTGTGCCTCGGAAAGCTGCTATGATAGAGGCATGTGTGGATTGCCTTTCTCCCTCCTCCCCTTCCCCACTTGGCTTTTTCCACTCTATAAAAGGGACATTCCCACCCAGTACAACGGCCCATGGCCCTTGCGTGTGAGACCCTCTCCAGTGCCCAACAAGGGGTTATGTAAAGTATTGGTGATAACCAAACCTCCTTCAGTCAGCATTTTATAACCCCACACTCCTCTGATTAAGAAATGCAAATGTGAGGAAACCTTACTTTTAATAGTCAAAATAAGTTTTTACTTATCAAAGTAAGTGTTTGCATTGCTTTGATCGATTTTAGACTAACTGTTATGAGAGTTTACTTCAGAAGGATGTATTAAACACGTAGAGCCTTATAATTACAGGAAATAAAAACAGTTTAAAATTTTCAATATACCTGTATTTCTATTGTAGAGCATAAAAGTATATTACATTAAGATATTATGGGAGCAAAACGAAATGGAAATACTCTTCCAAGAACAAAAAAAGGAACACAAATTTTTTGATTGCTAAAGAAAAGTGAATTTATGTATTTTTAAAATGGATAGTGCATATCAAATTGCTTTGCTATTTATAGTTGGTTGGATACCTTTTAAAGAATAGTGTTACTGTTTTATTTTAAAATGTCAACATTTATGACAAACTGAAATAACATTGTTTACAACTGCATAAACTTATAATGAAAAATTGTAGATGCCAACTTTAAAAATGTGCAAAGGAGGAAAAAATGGCGTGAGTGGGTACCTGATTTTTCAAAATTTCCTCAGGGGGATATTCCAGCAAAAAGTGTGCAGACCACTGACATGGGCCAGGGAACTGGATGGGAAGGCTGCCTCACCTGACCTCGGTGGCCTCACTGGAACCTATTCCCCATTGTACTTCCTAGAAATCGCAGGCTCAATCTCAGTTTCCCTCCCACTGAACTGGAACTTACTGAGCCCAAGGCAGGGTGTGGGGGTGCCATAACCTGCAGAGCCCCCTCTTCAGGATTTTGCTTGCCTAGGACACTCTCCCCTGTCCTGCTCCTTAGGCAGAGCCTGCCATTCCTTCAGGGGCCTTTACTATTGCTCATCCCCCTAACCCCTCCCCTTGTCTCACTGCTCCCTCATTCTCCCCAACAGAAATAGTCCTCACTTGTTAGTCTCCCACTTAGATACCTCCTCTTCTAGAAAAAATCCTTGATTCTCCTTTCCTCTTTTCCTTTAGAATGGTTTCTCCTTTCACTACAAAAGAGGGATTCAGAGGTTAAGAAGGGGAAAGGGAGCTAAGTTAGAGAGTAGAGTAAGCCTCAGATCTTGGAGAGGTCCAGGGAGAGGGAGGCAGCAGTTTGTGTTTTTGGCTTGTTTCTGTCAACAAAGCTTCTAGAGGTTTGTATTGTACCTGAAATATGGAGTCTTAATAAAAGTACTATTGAATTGAATTGAAGCTGAGGTCCAGTGCAAGTTCCACCTTACCTCAGAAGTCTCCCCTGATTTCCCAGACCTGCTGGGACTTCTTTTCCTCCAAATTCTTGCTGTACCTAGAATCTGGACTGTACAGCTCAGTGTGTGATCATCATTGTCCTGCCGTTTTCACTAATTATGTTGTGTGTCTGGCATTGCTTTCATAATCAGGTTGTAAATTTGAGGCAGGTAAATTTGAGGTACATGTTTATTTTTTTCATCTCCCCATGGCACCTAGTACAGTACAGATCCTCGAATAACGTCAGTTTGTTCAACATCATTTCATTATTATATTGAGATACCATAGGAATGTAACTCTTGTTTATATCAATTAACCTATTGTAAAATCAGTTTCATTTTATATGTCATTGCTCTTAGTCACAGACCTTAAGTGAGGCCTTACTGTATTGACCATAACAGATACTCAGTAAACATATCCCAGTTGATTATAAAAAAGGAAAAAGTTGATGGGGAGTCCTGAGGTTGAAATTTGGGTCCATCACACTTTGCTCTGTGATTTTGGGCAACTTGTGTATGGTCTGGCTCTATTGTTTTTTTCATTGATAAAACACGGGTGGTAGTAATAGCTAATAGTTATTGCGTAATCACTGTGTGCCAAAATCCTTAACACACCCAACAAGTCTATGAGGAAGACATTACTATTATTCTTATTACTGTTCTCATTGTATATGAGAGGAGACATCAAAGTAGCCTGCCCAAGTTGCTCATAGTAAATGGCTGAGTGTAGATTTGAAACTGGACCCTGAGTCCCAAGGATTCACCTGTTATGTGATACTGCCCACTTCTGACTTATCTACCTCAGAGCCGAAGACTCCAAGTGAGTGGAAGGTTCTCAGTGCCTTTTTAAAGGTAAAAAAGCAATATAGAAGTTGAATTTAATAAGAGTTTTACTCCCCCCCCTTATTAAGATACAGTTGACACGTAACATTGTGTATGTTGAAGGTGTACAACTGTGTTGATTTGACACATTTATAATTGCAAAATGATTATACCACAGTATTAGCTACCACCTCCATTTAGTCACATAGTTCCCATTTCTTTTTTGTGGTGAGAACATTTAAGATCTACTCTCTCAGTAACATTCAAGTGTATGATACAGTATTATTAGCTATAGTCAACCTACGGTACCTGAGATTCCCAAATTTATTAATTCTATAACTGGCTGTTTGTACCCTTTGACCAGTACTTCTCCATTTCCCATACCTCCCCACCCCTGGTAGTCACCCACTTTACTCTGTTTCTCTAGTTTGTCTCTTAGATTCTACATATAAAACCATTCTGCTTTTTAAAAGCAATTGGCATCTGCAGCTGGATGGAGTTGGGGGCAGTGCATGGCTGTGGTAAATGGGCAGCCCAGGCAGGAACCTTTCCAGTCGCCCTTGGCCTTGCAAAAGGGTCACTCTGCATCCCTCCAGTTGCCAGAGGCTCACAGTCTGGGAGCTGGGAGCCGTGAACATTAGCAGAAGGAAGAGAGTGCTTGTGTTTTTATTCTCATTTTTAATTGATCTTAAAATTCTTGCCTGGCCTTTCGCCTTTAGCACAGTCCAGAGTCATGAATCCTTGATACGTGGCTCAAAAGAGAAGCACAGGACAGTGTATTCCCTTTCTCTCTACCAATTTCCTGCCTGTGTTTCTATTCTGGGACCAATGTACAGGCCATTTCCAGTTCAGAGATGGAGCTAGCTCTGACTTAGTGCTCCTGTGAATGGCCTGGCTCGCCCCAGAGCACTGTGTAGGGGCGCCGCATGTTAGCCGTAGCTTTGGGTGCTTCCTACTGGGTGAGGGTAGGGATTTTTTTGCAGCTAACTGTATCCATCTATTTGTAAAAGGCAGAAAAAAAAATTTCTTGGACTTAGGTGTCGATTTATACATTAATTGCATTGATCTCAGTTGCAGCAGTGTGGTCTTAATAGCTCTATTGCTGCAATGCCCAAATCTGTGATATCAAAATGTGACGTGCATATTTTAATTTGAGAAATAGTTTAACATTTTTAGATATTCATTTAGATGTGGTTATGCAGGTTAAACATAACGTATGATCACTGCTTCTTTCATTGCTTCCAATTAAACCTTGCTTGTTAGTTTAACCTCTAGGTAATCCCATCAAACAATTGATGTCAAGGAAACACTGCCCACAGTAGCTTCGGATGAGTAGCCATTAATTTTAATTGCCTTGATATTAAAGATTAAGAAGTATTGGGACTAGCAGAATAGAAATGATCTGATGTCAAGCAAATCCACTTGCTAAAGCTTCCCCAGGCTGCTGGTGATATTAAAATTTTACTGTGAGAATTAAATAAACCTTTATTAGTGATGACTGTTGTTTGATTGGTCCAGGGGTATGCATAAACACAGGATTCTTACATATCTAGAGATGAGACCTTCGATGGTACAGAGATTCCTCAATTATGAAACTGTTAATAAAGCTGTAATCTGATTTTCCAGGCTAGGTTTCATTAATGTAAGATAGCTTCTCTGATTGTCAAGGTAATATTAACTACAAAGTACGGAATCCAACAGAGAATTGTTTAGAAGAAGAGAATTCTAAGATGGGCCTTTGTTGCTAAATTCAGAGTTAGGGAATTTTCATTAATTATGCTTAAGAAATACCAAATTCCCTCTCAACCAGGAATATCTATCTCCCTTTGCGCTATAGATATATTCAATATTTAACTCTTTCAAAGACCTTACAGTCTTATTCAGACAAGCAAGAGGAGTGCTTACTATACGATGAAGGAGCTTTTTCAAACCAGCTCTCAGTCAGCCTCCTGAGCTGAGATGAGAATGTGCTCGTTAAAGGTGAGGTTGGGTCTAAGAGAACTTGCTTAACAAGCATAATCAGAATGGATACCTTTAGGGTGCTGTTTCAATCTTGCTTTAGAACTTGTGTTTCTGAGTTGTGTAATTCTGGTATGGGAATGAATCCTAGTGGTCACTGAGGCTTACTTCTCCTGGTGCAGAAATCCCTCAAAGAACATGTGTCTCCAGCCTTTTATGGGCTCGGGCTCCACATTAGCATTACCTCTGGTTTCTCCCCCTCTCCTGACCTCCACCGCTGGTCAGTGGCCAAATTCTGCTTACTCCTCCTCCCGGATACCTGCCCTCTGCACGCCTAGCTGGCTCAGGCCATCATTGCTCCTCACGTGAGTACTCTAACTCTTTCTCCCACTACCACATCCTACACAATTATCAAACATCTGGGGCTTAGAGAAGGGAGGGCAGTGAAAGTCAGTGGTAGGGTGGCATTCTGTCCCTCAGGGCTGTTGAGAGCTTCGGGATGTTGGAACTAAAACCAATGAGTGAAAATGAAAAGAGAACCAGATCTTAGTTTCAAATAGAGAACTGCACATCCATTAGAACTATTTAATGGTGGGATCAGGGACTTTGTGAGGTAGTGGTGCCACATCTCTGGAGGTACAGATGCCCTGAACACAAAGAAAGTAGAGGAGGCCCAGGACCAGAGGGCACATGAGTTCCGCTTTAGACCTATTCAATGAGAGGTTATGGCAGAGCATTTATATGAAAATGTCTTAAAAGTTGAGAACTGAAATTCTTCATAGAAGTTAGAAGATAGAGATGGAAATCTGGAGTCATCCACACAGAGACAATAATTGAAATCATTAATATGGATAAGGTTGCTCAAGGAGAAGGAGAGAAGAGGGCCAAGAGCTGAATCTTGGAGAAGACACACACACACACACCCTGGTGTGTCAGGGGAGGAGAAGCAGGAGCATAATAGCACAGGCATCATTGAAAGTGCACTGAACAGGAGGGCTGGTAATTACAAGTACCCGCACTATTGAGAGGTCATACGAGGAGAGAGAAGAGGCCTTTGGATTTGGGACAGGTGTGATGCCTGCTGTAACCCATCTCAGCCCACTGCCTAGCCGTGAGATTGTCAAGATTAAATGAGAAAATGTATGCAAAGGGTCTGCGTAATGCTTGGCAGGCACATAGAAGATACTCGTTAGATGATAGTAATAATCACCGCCACTATTTGATATGAAGGAAGTTATCAAATAATACTTCAAAGGAAAGAAATGATGGTGGAACAGAAATACTAGGAAGTCCTGCTCTGTAGCCTAGTTCCGTCCTGGTGAGTTTTGGCCTGTTTCTATCTGATGAACTTATGTTCACGGTGGCTGCATGTGGATGTGTGCACAGTGAGTCCCCAGGAGGGGACAGCATGTGGGCAGCGGCAAGACCACCATTGTCTTCTGCATGTGGCTTCCTTGCCAGGGCTCTCTGGTTTCTTTCAGAAGGATGAGTGCCATGGGTTAAAGAACGAGAGTTCCATTTCCAAAGCAGCCACAGACCTGGCAAAGACGAGGAACAAAGGTGCCCACTGGTATAAATTGGATTGGAGGGCTCATCCTCTCCTTTGTCCTCAGGGTTAAACAGTGACCCACCCAGCCTGATACCACAGCAGTGTGCCCCTATTATTAAGAAATTATTGAAAAGTATTTTTTAACTGTTATTTTAACAAAAGACAGGTCAGAGCCCGTTACATTGCAATTGGCACCTTCTTATAAATTGCTGTGTGGGTGTTAACTTCGTCATTATATAACTCAGCTAGAAGTGCCTGAACACGGAATATAACTGAGTGGTACGTCTTGGGCTAAAGTTTTGCTGTCAGTGAAATGTGATGAAATCTGCTTGTTGATAAGATCCTCTTTAGAAATTTCTTCCATTTGCACTGGCTGACATCATAAGCAGTTTGGAAAAGATATGAGTATTGTCCACTGGGTAAAATCAGAGCCGTGCCTCTGTATTTGCATTTGACTTGACTGCAATTATTGGAGTTTTCAAGCTGTAACTTTCTCACATGTTAACTGGCAGAGCATGAGCAGCCATCTTGGCAGACATACAGTATCTTCTAAGGCAGGAGACAAAGGGATTTTTCATCCATTATTAATTGATGTTACTCTTTTCAGCAGAACAAATATGATTCTACTACACAGCTGCCAAAATTGTTTCAGCCCCAAAAAGAATAAGCCATTCTTTCTCAAGTATTTCTTATTATTTACCTCACTTAACAAATGATTCCCTTAGCTTTTAGCTACTTTTGAGGGGGCTGATCACTTATATACTAACTGGTATACACCAATTGAATGTTTTTTTAATGAACAGTTCTTACAGCCATTTTAGTGTTGCTGTGGCTAACTCCAAGAAGCCGTACCATTCCAAGAGTGTTGAGAGGTTTGCCAAAAACTAAAGTAAACCCCTAAAACCATTACACATTATCCACAGGACATGACTGCAAGCTTGGAATCAAGTGTCTCCCAAGGGGTCCCCTGGTGTCCAGCAGTTATTGGAAGTTTGACTTTCCCCCCTTGACCTCTCTTGGCCTTCACTGATGTCCCTGTGATTTGTAGGTATCCAACTGGTTTGGCAACAAAAGAATCAGGTACAAGAAGAATATCGGCAAGTTTCAGGAAGAAGCCAACCTTTACGCTGCAAAGACAGCCGTGACAGCAGCACACGCAGTAGCCGCAGCTGTGCAGAACAACCAGGCCAATTCGCCCACCACGCCAAATTCTGGTGCGTACTGGTCGCCCGCTCCCTGCTCGGCCCCGGCCGCTGTGCCACAAAGCCCTGTCCCACAGGCCAGGGAACAAGAGACATGCTGGGAACACAGTGATTTATTATAGAAAGGACAGTTACATTAAAGTACCACCTACTAGCCCTCCTTGGGATGGGTGAATAGAATGCCTAGATGGCCAGAGCCTGTGAACCCACTGGGTGTAGTGAGTTCCACTCGCTTCTGGTAGCTTCTGGAACTTTCACACTTTGTAGTGGTTTTTAATTCAGCAGTTAGGCAGAGCACTGTCACTAATGATCATCTTAACTATATTGTTCCCTATATCATTTTAAGGTCAGCAAAGGTCTGTCAAAGGGTGAAATAGCAGTAGTGGGAAATTTACCTGTTGCCATAGGCAATGAAGCTAGAATGTGGGTGTCAGTACCGTGGTGCTTCCTACCCGAGACGGCCACAGACGCCACTCTGCATCCCTCTCAGCGTTTCCTCAGTACCTGTGCCCGTGGGGAGAACTAGTAGGTGGTTGGCTGTGAGGGCCATGGGACTCGATGCAGGACCGCAGTGTCTGGGCTCCACAGACAGCACATTTTGGCCAAATTTTTTTTTTTTTTTTGAGGGCAGTGTCACTGGCCCTCATATGTGGGACCAGAACCAGGGCCGCTGGCTTCCCAAGCCAGCGCTTAACCACCGCGCCACTCGGCCGGCCCTTGGCCAAATTTTATATGACATTTCTGATGGAGTTAGAAACATCTTAAAATTACAGGAAACTTGAGTGACAATGAAAGACCTACAGCTAGTCCAAACAGATGGACTTGAGAAGCAGTTCAAGGGGTTTTCTAAGGAGATCTTTTAATCTTTTAACAGTGCAGAAACTGAGAGGTTTTTGTTTTGTTTTGTTGTCCCCCCTGCCCCGCCCCCATTTTTTTTCACGGAACATGAAAACAGATGACAGGAAAGTTAGGTAAAATGTATAGCTAAGAAGGAACTTCAGAAAAATGTTTCACTGTCTCTGGGTAACTGTCCACCGTGATGGTGAATGATGGTGAAGAGCTCGTTTCATGACCAAACCCTGGAGATGAAGGAAAACAAGGGGATGGTTCCAGGCCAGCCACGGGACCTTTTTCTGTTTAGTGTGATTTCCTCTGTTTTTTTTTTTTACTGGGGCTTCCCCATGGATCGGACACTCCTAGATGTACCCGGAATCCCAGCACCTAGCCGTGGGGTTCCTCTCCGTCCTCTGAGACCTGGCAGTGCTCCATTTTGTGTGCTACCTTTGCCTCTGTACTTTTCTCCTTTCCCTGCCTCGAGGTCTTTGAGGATTGTGTGTGCAGCTCTCTGTTATTCAGCTACTTAACTCTTTCCCTTCCAGGTTCTTCTGGTTCTTTTAACCTCCCAAATTCTGGGGACATGTTCATGAACATGCAGAGTCTGAATGGGGATTCTTACCAAGGGTCCCAAGTCGGAGCCAATGTGCAATCACAGGTAGGAGAAATGCCCCAACCGGGGCCTTTCGAGCAGGGTAGGGTTTGGGCTCAAAACTCCTCACTCTCACTCCACGGACATGGTCTGCACATGCGTGCAGAGCCTGGGCTGGGTGCTTCCAAACGTGACCCATCTGCCCCACCATTTAATTTAATAAGAAGCCAAGTGGACAGTGACCTTTGATGATTCAAACCTGATGAACTTTGTGAATGCATTCGGCTCTGGCTTGAGCTCATGGAGAGGGGTTGGGTGCATCTTACTTTTGTAACGAAATAGACCAGAATTGTGTGTGCCAGTGTGTATATGGTTTAAAAATATATTACTCTGTTTCATTTCTGTATTTTTTAAAGTCAGAATATAAAAACCTGAGTTCTTAAAGTATATTCCAGGTTCAACTTTTTCTTGTCCTCTTAAATGAGAACAACTGTGTGTTCTTTTGCACATAAATGAGAGAGAGAGAAAGAGAGAGAGAGAGAGATCCATCACACGTATTTATAAGTAGTTTTCCCCCACCGTTACCACACACCTTTGGTCAGTATAGATGGAAAGTTTGCGTTGCCATGAAGATGTTAGTGTTGCTTGACTGGCATAAAAAAACAAAGATGTGTAAGTTTACATAGCAAAGAATTGTTGAAATTCTGCCAGTCACATTTGATTGATAAATTTGTCTTTCATTGAAGATGCTAAACCTTTGTGGCACACATAATTCAAATTGTTTCCTTTTGTAAGTGATATTTTAATAGATTTGTGATGATGAATTTTGTTTCTTCTCACTTCTAGGTGGATACCCTCCGTCATGTTATCAATCAGACGGGAGGCTACAGTGATGGCCTTGGAGGAAATTCACTGTACAGTCCACATAATTTAAATGTGAGTACTCTGGGGAGCCACGTGGAAAGAGTTGTAGGAGCAGCGTCAGGTAAACAGTGACTAATCAATAAATTAATGGCCATTGGACTTGGCTTCTCATCTTGTTGGCAGGTGGGGAAGGTAGTGTCTTTACTACACTTATATTTTCTGAATTGAAACACTTGGTGTTACCTACATGCCCTTAGAAGTCCTCACAGATGCCCAGAGTGGCTGGCTTTCTGTCATCAAGAGGGACTTAAGCACCAGCCCATTAATATGCCATCTCCTCCTGGCCGTGCTGTATGTTTCCAGGGAGATGATAAAGAACGGGTCATTTATCTTAGAATCAAGCAGCAGGGAAAATTCCCCAACACAGCTCAAGTGAAGGTGTCAACCTTGGAAGGCCCCCGACGGATCAGCAAACCAAGCTAATCAAGGAATTCTGTGCTTAAGAGCAACATGCTGATGTCAGGGTGGGATACAAAACATGTTCAGTGTTGTTAATGGCCTCTCAACCTTTAACGACGAGGGAAAACATTTTAACTTTTGTAACCAATTCACCAAAACTTTATACTTTTTCCCGCATCCTGACATGGATGGAAAAGGGCAAAAAGCTCTTGAAAGGGAGCTGAGGGGATTTGGTCCACGGTGGAGTGGTGGAAAGAATCCGGAATTCCAGACTCAAGGGGGAAATGAAGTGCCCAATACGTGGTAGTAGAGTCAAGAAGAAAATGGACAAAATCCTCCCTTTTTAGGGCCTTTGCTTGCTATGAGAGTAAATATTAATGATTTAAAAAGTGATTGAGGATGTTCAATTGTAAAGGGGAAAAAGGACCATTAAATACTCAAATCTTTTACATTTGAAATGTCAAATCTTTCTTTTTGGGTTTATAAATAACTCATAATAACCCACAACAAACCATATAAAAAGCCTTTTAGTTGCAGTTCTCCTTTTTCATTTAAGTGTTTTGAAATGCTTCAGAGAATGCACGATATCCTTATCAACATGATAAAATATGAAACTGTGATTGCCTGCAGCATTTTACAGACATGAATTCCATCTTCACTGATGAGGCTTGATAAGGCGCTGTTGTATAATACAGTGCGTACTCTCAAACCGCCACAGTAAGGATTAATTTATTTTGAAAAAAAGAATGCTTGCTGACAACCTCTCCTCCAGCTGCCACGCTGGGTAAAAATATTGTACATTTGTTGTTTATAAATTTGGATAAAAGAGGAATGATGTTTGCTTCAGATGGAATATCTTTAGATTTGTATCTGTGTAAGAGTTTTCTTTTTCTAAGTAGATTTTCATACCTGAGGGTGAAAACAGCTTCCCTTTTAGATAGAGAAGAGGATTTCTTAAGAATCCAGATGAACACACATAAGCATATCCCTGTCCACCCTGCACAACTGAGGCTTTGAAAAGACACCGCCATCGCGTTCTGTTTCTTCCTCACTTTATCTGATATGCCTCAAGCCTGGAAAATCCTTTTCCCTTTGGCTCTGGTCACCTCTGTGGGGTTGTTTGGTCCCCGCCTCCTTTCTCTGTGATCCTAGAGGGAGGAAGGGTGCTTTACATGCAGAACTATGCCGTCAGCCAGAAGCAGGAATCACAGGAGAAGGAAAAGTCCTTAGCACAGGCTCATCTGGCAGCTATATTCAGGCTGAGCGAGGAATCTAGAGTTCTCAGTAGCCTAGTGACACAGACCTAAAAGAAGACGTTTAGGGCAGACACACAGGAGAAGTTGCAGACTGATGTGAGGGAGGCCCGGGGACCTTATGACCCACGCTGACACTGGTGTCGGTGGGCTGGGTTTGGGGGCAGGGCAGCAGCAGGCCAGTCTGTGCTGCAGGCACTGGGTGTCAGCCCGCTCACCCTCACCTCCTCTCCAGAAAGTTCCTCCCCGTCACTTCCACTCAGTGTTCCCCAACTCACAAGCCCAGCACCTCCCTCTTCTTGACTGACATAAAAATATGTAGCGACAAGCTGTCTGCCACAGCAGAAATCTGATCAGACATTGATTTCAGCAATTGCCTCTATAGGCCAAGACACAAGGCAAATTTGTTTCTGAGCACTCTTATTGCCGGAGCAGGTCTGAGGCAGGAAGGCCCAGCGGCATGTGAAAAGCGGCAGCAGCATCCCAAATAGGAGTCCAGTTAGAGATAATTGGAATACGGATTTGAATAGCGTGTGCTCCTCCACAGTTCATGCATTTTCATTCCGGAAGATCCTATTTGGAGGGAAATTCTGGCCTTCATTTTCCAAGGGTTACAGTAGCTGGCTGTCAGGCGTGTATGGAAAAAGGGTGGGCAGGCTCTTCTCTATGGAAACAAGGATTAAGCCGGCTGAAGTTTATACTTCACGGAGCCCAGGGTCATGCCGAGGCGTTGCATTGAGCTTCTCCACTGCTCCCTTCTTAAAAGATTTCTCTTCGAGTCACTTCATCTTTACCAGCGAATCAAAGGCCGAGCTTCATGCCAGCTTGAGACGAGCTGAAGCCTTCCTTCAGCAGGCTGATTTATTGACACGTCTTTACTGGGTGGGATGGATTTGTTTTACATGCATTTAATCCCACTTTAACACATGCTTCAAAGTCCTGCCAAAGTGGGTTTAGAAAATACATTTTGCTAATGCATCTTTACTCTCATGTTGTCATCTGGGTGTTTTAAATTGGGGAGTAGAATTAATATGTAGACATGCACCCGTTGAACTGTGTTTCTCCTTTCAGGCTAATGGAGGCTGGCAGGACGCAACAACTCCATCTTCTGTGACTTCCCCTACAGAAGGCCCAGGAAGTGTGCACTCTGATACCTCTAACTAATCTCTGGCAACACTTTTCCCTGAGCTGACATGCCTTGATAAGTGCATTCAGAGCAATAGGAGGAAAAGGAAAGCGTTTTTGTAGCCCACCATCTACAGCTTTACTGTAAAACCTTGTCTTATTAGAGAACTTGGTAAATCTGTTTTTTAAGGAATCATAATCATTTGTATTTATACTTAAAAACACACAATGTTAAAAAAGCACTTTATCCAATTAGGCCAAGATTTAACATTGTCGACAGTCCTGTAGCTATTTTATCATAATTTATTATCAATATTTTACATTCATGGTTTCACAGTTGCCAATTACTTGGCCTTAAGGGTAAAAAGTACAATATATGCTAAACCTCAATCGTTAAGCAGATACAAAGATTCACCTCACCTAAATTGAACTTCTCGCATATTTCCATCGCAGACTTTGATTGTCTTTCTTTCATATCGCTAATGGAGTTGGAATAAAGGAGCTGTTTGGCTATCTCTGTTAATGATGGTTGTGTTTAAGAATCTTCCTCGTCACATTGTGTTGCGATCGCTTCTGTTATAATTAGATCAGAGACTGGTAGCATCTTTTCTCTCTCTCTGAAAGCATCAGTGCTCAGAGTCTGCTCGGTAATTAAATTATGGATCCAGATTTGTTCTGGGAGATGAAGATACTTGCTGCTGATTGAGGTGAACACGAGATCCGTCGGGGGTTTTACGGTGTGTGCTGGGTGCTGCACAGACTTGTCAAGGTTTGCTACGTCCTCTGGGCATCGACCAAGGCCCTCCTCTCTGGAGTGTTGTATATAGTGTAGCAAAAGAGTATTTATACATCTCACCAATCAAAACACAGCTTTATTACCTCATGCGAACTCATACAAACCAATAGAATTTCAACATGTTCTGTAGCTTAGAGTGCTCACTTACTACCTCTGAACAATACTCACGCTGTAGTTTGTCTCTTTCTTATCTTTTTGCATCTTGTAATTAACTCTTTGTTTCCCTTCATGAAATGTAATGTACATTGTAATCTTTTAAAAGAAAAATCAGGGTTGCATTTGCAACTTTTAAAAAAACCGAGAGTGTTTGGGTCTTAACACAGGATCAGTAAAACTGTTGTAAATACTGAGCAAACATTTTGAATGTTCTTCATCTTGTTACTAATCCATGCAAAAAAAAAAAAAAAAGCGGCGACTAATTGTGATGCATTCAGATTTCAGTATTCAGTACTGTATATTTCACCCTGTGTAATGGGGCACCCCCTCTCCTTTCTTTTTGTATTGTATGCGATTCTGAAACTGATTGAGTCATGAAAATAATTTGTGGCGGTGATTCTAATGTATTAAAAATGTTTCGTGTTCCTTTCTAACTGGATTACACCCTGGATTGAAAAGTCTTCCTCGTGGTAGTTATATGTAGTTTCAAACATGAATAAACTTTTTGCTTTCATGATTAAATGTTGATGTTTCTTACTCCGTCACATGAGCCAGCCAGTGCAGGCCAAGGAGAGAGCCCATCCAGAGGCAGACCTGGGCATAGCTGGACGTGTTTGGCCTGTGAGAGAGCGACTTGAGGTGACGGTGAGGCTCGGGGTGCGGGAGCCCTGCAGGCTCCTGGCGGGCTGCTGTACCACCGATCCGGGGCCACACTTGACTCTTGTGCTTGAAGAGCACCTCAAGGAAAATATCCTCATTTTCATAGATTAGGAAACTAAAGTTCATAAAAATTAAACCAATGCCACAAGATCACAGACCTAGGACAACAAAGGACCACACTTTGAACCCAGGTCTTTCTGTCCTTGGAGCTCACACTCCTGACCTAAGGCTGCATCTGGCACTTCTTTGTAATTTTTAAAAATTACCAGTCTTATCACATTCACTTTCATAACCTTTGTGAGACACCAGTTAAGAACAAGCAAAAGTTTATCTGAAAAGAGTGAGCCTCAGATGGCATGAAAAAAAGAAAAAGAACACCCGCAACTTCTCTTAACATAACTTTTTAAACTCTGAACTTGTAAATTGTAAGGCCAACTAGAAATCCGTTAACTAGATTAAACACTTTTTGTTTTATTCAAATAGTTAGAAATTCCATATATTTACATACATATTTGTTGCTAATATCTAAATCTTTATAATAAAAGAAGTCAATAGCAGGTAATTGGCCTGTTTACTATATCTCAAGGAAATTGACTCACAGGAAATCAGATTAATGTTAATCAGTTGCAGCCAATTGTCTATGATAAATACAACTGTTTTACTATTTCAGTTGGTTGAGCCAGGCAAAACAAGGTCTAGGGCCACCCTTCCCATTAATCTTGAGGCAGTTATACTGTGAGAGTAAACTTTATAAAATAGATCGCCTTCCAAAGCTGTCCTCCCTCACGCGGCTCTCAGCCTGCCTGCAGGAATCTCTCCCCTGGCTAAGTAGTAATTTGCATGATTCAATTAGCTTATGGGTCAGGCTTTCTTATCTTGGTACATAAAACAGTCTCTATGCTATGTGGTTTTGCAAACATATTCTGTGGCAACCTGACATACATGCACACACAGATATGTCTTGAATGTACAGAAACACATCCTAAGCACCATCTCAGGGTTTATCTCGGGCCAGTCTGTTGAGAGACACATAACACCAGTGTTGGATACACCTTAGCAGCCCTTGAAGGAAATGTGAGTCTAAGGCTTTATGCTGGGGAGCCCTAAATAAAAATAGCAATTCCTTTCCTATGTGCTAGTTTAGAAGGCATGTGCTCGTGTTTTCCCTCTTGGGTGGGAAAACTTGATAAATAAGGAAATTGGGGCACCGCAGGGAACCCTAAGTTCTTAGTCACTCCAAATCAGGTGAAATGTGTTGATTTGATGGATTTTTTTCACCAGGTACCTTTTCTGGGTCAAGCGATGGGTTAGGGGCTAAACCCAGAAATGAATGAAATCAGGCCCCGGTCCTTGAGAGGCTAAGATCCTGGGTCTAGTCCTTGTTCAGGAAGTGAACACTCCATGGGGGTATTGGAAAGGCTGGCGGGTTTCTGAATCCCAAGACTAGAGAAGTAAGGGTCACACAAGCCATTCTCAAGGTCAAAAAAAATAATAGGAAACCGCCTGAGACACCCAATCACAAGCTAAGTAGCCTGTCCACACACACAAGGGCACACATGTGCTATGAGAAGACAAGTATGTTCACAAGTGCCCAAGCAGTTCCTCACGTTGGACAGGTGGCAGTCTTCCAGTGGAGGTACACGAGTAGACCAGGTTGCCTTGCGAACGAGATGAGCACTTGTCTTTAAGCCTGAACTGAGCAGTGAGTGGCCTTGTGCTATGCCCCAGCCAGAAATAGGGGTAGGAGGGGTGGTCTAGCGTGGCCCCCGTCCTGTGTGGGAAAAGCGACATGGGGATGTTTCCCAGATGGGGTGGCGTTTGGCATGTCATCTGTGTGTTGTGCCATGAGAAAGGGGCCTTCCCCGGGCTGACAGCTCCAGTTTATTGAGCATCTCTGTGGACTGGCCCTCAGACAGGCATGTTCGGTACATTTATTTCACACACATGAGCCCCATGTAACTGGTGCCATTATTACCCCAGTTTTCAGATGGAGAATCGAGTGCAAAGGAGTGACACAGCCTGCCCATGATCTCCCGCAGAGCTGGAATTTGCCCTGTGAAGGCCCCATGTGACACGGCCCAGCAGCCACTTGTAGTGGGATGGAGAGAGCAGCTCCTGTGAACTGGGCCATCCAGCTTTCAGTGTGAGGTCCCGTCTGGGGTGAGTTGACAGGGAACTCACCCCCTACTCCCACCCCTTAGAGCTTGCAGCTCTCCCGCCGAGGCCTTTGTTGCCTAGGCCTTCTGAGCATGTGCGCCCTGTGGGGTGTACAGCACATGCGTCACAGACTGTGGTGCAATCTGTGTCTATGCATCACAAGGTTGGGGACAAGGGCAGGAAGAGCCACGTACTCAGCTGGGCTGGGCCTGGGAGGGTAGCTGCTGTGAGGCGTGAGACGTGCTGAGTGCAGTCTGGGCACGCCCCCGACGTGTACTTTATTTCGGGCAGAGCTCCCCCGGTGCCTTCCCAAGTCCCACGTTCTGTCCAGCTTAGCTCTACCCCTGGCCCCTTAACCACTGCCCACACAGCCCACTCTGGGTGTGAGCAGATCTCACCCGTAGGCATGGGTTTGAATCCCAGCTCTGCCTCCTACCAGCTGTGTGGCCTTGGGCCCTCGAGTGACTTAGCCTCTCGGGGCCTCAGCTTCCTCATTCCCTCTTGGGGAACATCCTTCCGTACCCCGTCTTCCTAGTGAATGCCTGTCCTCACTTGAGGCTGAGCCCAGACCACGTGTCCTCTGATGGAGCCAGGCCCTCCTTTTCCTTCACGCAGCAAAATCTGGGCTACTGGACCTCCAAGCAGAGACGTAAAGGAGGAGGGGGTAAGGAGGGAGGGGAGTGAGCTGGGTGGTGACCAGCCCCAGGGAGGGATGGACCGGCCCACGGAAAAGCCTGTGCCAAGACCAGAGGGCCTGGTGAGCAGAATGTCGGGGCTCTCTCCAGACCCTCACAGCAGCCTCGTGAGGAAGGCTCTATTATCCTCTCTGCTTCACAAATGAGGAAACTGAAGCCACCGGCCAAAATCAAGTCTGGAGGTGTCTGAAGGCAAAACCCACATTCTAAACCCTCTGTGGCTGGCTGTCCCATCAGTGTCCTTCTTAGCATGCTGGGAAGACTCCCCATTGGTGAGCCTGAGGTAGGAACGGAGCAGAGAAGGGGACAGATGCCAGCTGCCCCCCACGTCAGAGCCATTGGCTCCTCTCCCCAACAGCCTGGGACCCCAGCCGCACCCACAGGAAGGCTGCTCTATCCCCAGGCACTTCAGGCCAATGAACGGCCTCAGCTTGTCTCTGCTGGGCCTAGAGACCCCACCCCAGGACAGTAAGCCTGACCACGGCTCAGCCCTGGTGACTCAGCTGTCACAGATTCAGCCCATGTGCACAGAGCCTGGGCCCTCCCTGCCAAATGCACTGCCAGGGGCCACACCCCACAGCCATCACAGAGACAAAACGGATGTGCGGGGAGTCACTGTGGCCCCATGGCTAGGGAGGCACCATGGCTTTAGAGCTCGTGAATGTGGGCTCCTAAGTGCTTCTTTGGGCAAGTCGTGTAACCTCCCTGTGCCTCAGTTTCTTTACCTGTCAATCACCTGCCTCCAGCATGATAGGTAGGATCAAGCAAGTTGGTACAGGTAAAGCGCCCTGCAGGTAACAGAGGCCCAGCTCGGCTGCTTTTCTTACCTATTAGTCCATGACTTGCTCTGTAGTGATGACACGATCTCGAATCCCAGCTTCTGTTCCACTCTACTCACTGTTGGTAAAACCCAGATCTTTGATACTCAGGTGATTTATCTCCTTCAAAGCAGCATGATGGGGTGTGAAGAGCTTTGACCCTGGAGGAAAGTTCTGCCACTCACCAGCTGTGTGTGACCTTGGGCATCCACCACCTGTCTCTGTGGCCTCAGTTTCCACACCTATAAAATGGGAACTTTGCTTCTCCCTTCCTCATAGGGGTGTCGTAAAGATTAAATGAACTGATACAGCGTATGGTGCCTGGCCTGTGAGATGCGTGGGTTCTCTTCTCTACGTTGTTATTGTTACGCGGTGTCCCAGATGAGAAGGGGACGCCCCTCTGGCTGGAATGATTACTTCTTGTCAGCAGAGGGGTAAAGCCAGGGGCTGTCTGCTGCCCAGTGAAGGTCCTGGGAGTGGCTCAGCGGATTCAATGCACCTACGCCAGCCCTCAAGGCTAGGCCTCACCTCTCACCACCATCTAAGGAGATAATAAAAGGCTGATTCTTTTTTCTTGGTGAAATTTCAGCAGAAAGTGTACGCATCATTAAATATGGAAATCCAGAATTTTATTAGCAATCTGCTAGATCTGAACTGACGCCAATTAAACAAAAAAGATATCATTTATAAAAAGGCAGAGTTCAACTTGTATTAAATATGAAATGCAATTTTCTCCTGGTTTTGATTTATTACTGGTGGTCCATTGTTCAAAGAAGCATGTTATATTTCAATAGAGAAATATTGTTTATTCATTAATATTTTAAAACGGGCTTATTGCTGTGCATGGCTCTCACCGAATGAAACTTATGATTTAAAACATGAATTAATAAACACATTTGAAAGTGTTAGACGAGATCACAACCTCTCATTTTTCATTTTCCTGAGAGCATATTAAATTTTTATAATTCTGCATCTACAGTTTTTTCTTTTAAATAAAGATGCAGATTCCGAATTACTCTGCTAATTTCAGGTAACCAGGAGCGAAAAGCAATATCGTGGGGACCCGTGTCGGGATCACAGAATCCCCAGGAAGATGCTCAGGTTTATTTTTGTAATATTCATAAATCAAAATAAATGAGCTTTGTGCGGGAGGCAGCATTCGCGTACGTGAGGATGCTGGCTGGAGTGGGCCCGTGCATTGGGACTGTGTGTGCAGGTGGGTTTAACGTGTCAGTATTCACAGGCTCGCGCGTGTGTGATTGTGTGAGTGTCCACCCAAAACCATGCATCTCAGCCTCGATGTTTGAGTGCATGCAATCTGAATGCATCTCAGTTGTTTGGTTCCACATTCAACCATTATTGATGGAGCACCTACTATGTGCCAGGCACTATGCTGGTGACCGAGGATGGGCTGGTGACCGGGTGATCTCCCTGCCCTTCTCCGTCCACACACCTGCCTGAGTGATCTCCCCACCAGGGAATCTTGAGTTTCCCGCAGTTCTTTCAACACCAAAAATGATGCTTTCTATGTGTGAGCTCTTGGGAAATATTTGTTGATGTGCTGATAGACCGGAAGCTTAGGAAAGGGAGAGGTCTTTATGAGCTAGAGATAGGGGAAGGTTTCTGCAAAGAGGAGTTGAATTAAGCTGGGAGAGAGGTACAGCTGGATGGGGGGCCATAGGAGAAGTGGAAGTCCAGGTAAGGCAGGATGGAGGGGTGCCTCCTGAGGACAGGAAGTGACCCCCCCCAGTGCAGCACCCAGCCTACCAGGCGCCACCAGGTCCAGCTCACTGCAGCCTCCCAGACACCCTGTGGGGCACACACTGTCCCAGCCCCATTTTAGAGGAGGATGCAGAGGCCTTAAGAGGGAAGAGATATGCCTTTGGGTCTAGGTCTGAGGTCCACCCTTTTCTAAAGAGGCTAGAAAGAGGAAGTAAAGTTTGCAAAATAGATCCAGGGGGTGCGTGGGGAGGCAGGTATCTGAGGGAGCCCCTGGGAAGCCACCTACAGAAGGAAAAACCCTTAGTGGTGTAGACTCCAACCCTCCCCTCAGAGCACTGGCTCAGGAAGGCAACAGGGAGATGAACACACCTCGCCTGGCCCGGAGGAAGTGAAGACATGCTAAGGCCCCCGGAAACATGGCTGCTCAGCGTCCTCCGGAACACACACGCAGGAGTTTCTCCAGGTTGGACTTGCTGAAATTGAGTGCAGGCTCCCCTTCAACTTCGCCAGAGACGGCCAGGTTGTTTTCCAAAGTGACTGTACTGATTTAAACGTCCACATACTTGTCAACATTTGGCATTAAAAAATTTTTATCCAACCTCGTGGTTAGATGATGACATATCAATGTGATTTTAATTTTAATTTCCATGATTACCAATAAGGTTGAGCTTTGTTTCACCTGTTTCGTGATTACTTGAGTTTTCTCTTCTGTGAAGCACCTGTTGAAGCCCTTTACCCATTTTTGTATGTTGTTTCTTATTAATTTGTAGGGTGTTTTCATGAACAGTAATACAATACTTAATACTTAAGCAAAGTTTTTGTTTCCTTTTTTGGTTACTACGTTTTGTGTATGGTGTGAGGTCGGGGTCTAATTGGCCCAATACCATGAATTAGAAAGTTCACCTTTTCCCAATGATTGGCAATGTTATTTTCATCACTCATCAAGTGTCTTCACGTGGCTATGGAGCTATCTATATCTCTGTGCCAATAAAACCCATGTTTAACTGTTGGAGCTTTAGAGTTGGTCTTGATATTTGATAGAGCAAGTTCTCTCGCTTTGTTCTTCTTCAGGAATATTTTGACCATTCTTAGCCCTTGATATTTCTGTATGAGTTTTAGAATCAGAACATCCAGCGCCATAATAAAAATTCTGCTGTGATTTTGAGGTGGATCACATCACGAGAATGGATATCTTAAAAATATTGCGTCTTTTACTCCATGAACAAGACCTCTTCATTTATTTCTATCTTCTTTAATGTCTTTCAATAAAGTTTTATAATTTTCTCCATCAAAATGCTCAGGCTCCCACTCATTGTATGAGGTATCGCCATATTAAAACTGCAGGGTTTCTTCTCTTTGTCTAAACTTTCTCTGCCTGCACCATGCCCGGAGGACTTGCCTTTGGCAACCATCTGTTCCATGTGGTGGGGCACCGCCCTCTGAGAAGCAAGGTCCTCTCTCTGGAACTGTGAAGTCAGATAGTCCACTCTTCCTTTCTCCCCACTGTCTTCCTTTCTCTCCCTCTCTTCCTTCTTTCCTTTCTTCTTCCTCTTGGCTTTAAAAATATATACCAGGAGTGCCAAAAAAATGTATACAAGTGGACACTTTGGTCATTGTTGCTTAAGCAGTAGTTCGCCATAATCAGAAGTGTCTGAACGCTGATGGGAACCACGTTGAGCACCTTTTGTAATTGCAGAAGTCAAACGTGACTTCTATTCATCTTTTGTTATCAGTATATGTTGAGTATTACAATTTTAATAGTTTTTTCCTTTCTTAAAATGTGTATACATTTTTTGGCACCCTCTGTATAATGCATTTAATTTTTTAGAGTAGTTTTATAGTAAAATCGAGCAGAAATTGCATGGAGTCCCCCGTGTACTCCTCACCCCAACACGACTTTCTCCACGACTGACATCTTACATTACAGTGGTACTTTTATTGCAATCGATAAACCTACAGCGACACATCATTGTCACTCAAAGTCCACAGCTTACATTAGAGTTCACTCCTGGTGTTGTACCTTCTATGGGCTTGGACAAACGTATGATGACGTGTATCTATCATTACAGTATCATACAGGGTATTCTCACTGCCCTAAAAAGCCTCTGTGCTCTGCCTGTTTTTCCCTTCCTCTTCCCTAACCCCTAAAACCACAGATTCTTTTACTGGCTCCATAGTTTTGCCTTTTCCAGAACATTTTGCTGTTGGAATCATACAGTGTTTAGCTTTTTCAGGTTGGCTTCTTTCCCTTAGTGATAAGCGTTTAAGGTTCCTCTGGGTCTTTTTATGGCTTACCTCATTTCTTCTTAGCGCTGAATAATATTCCATTGTCCGGATATACCAAAGTTTATTTATCCATTCACCTACCAAAGGATGTCTTGGTTCCTTCCAAGTTTTGGCACTTTTGAATAAAACTGCTATCAACATTTGTGTGCATCTTTTGGTTGAGATGTAAGTTTTCAGCTCCTTTGGGTAAATACCAAGGAGGTTGATTGCTGGATCATATGGTAAGAGTATGTTTAGTTTTGTAAGAAACTGCCAAACCATCCTGCGCAGTGGCTGTACCATTTTGCATTCCTACCAGCAATGGATGAGAGTTCCTGCCGCTCCACATCCCCACCAGCATTTGGTGGTGTCAGTTTCCTGAATTTTGGCACCTTTGATTAAGCTTGTAGTGGTATCTCATTGTTGTTTTAACTTGCAATTTCTTAATGACATATGATGTTGAACATCTTTTCATTTATTTATTTGCTATCTGTGTATCTCCTTGAGTACAGTGTCTGTCCAGGTTTTTTCCCCACTTTTTAATCAGATTTTTCATTCTCTTATTGTTGAATTTTAAGATGTTTTGGGTTTTGTTTTTTTTTTGTATATTTTGTATAATTGTCCTTTACCAGATGTGTCATCTGCAAATGTTTTCTCCCAGTCTGTGGCTTGCCTTTTCATTCTTTTGATATTGTCTTTCACAGAGCAGTTTTTCATTTTAATGGAGTCTAGCTTATCAATATTTGTTCCATGGATCATACCTTTGGTGTTCTACCGAAAACAACTACGGAGGTTTCTGCTCATATGTTTCTGCTCTGGTAAGTTGTAATTCTTTGTATTTGCCTGTCTGTTTCTCCAATTTGGGGAGCAGTGATATTTGCCCTACGATCTCACTTTTCTGACAGATCTAAGAAGAGTGTTGATTTTTCAGTTTGTTCAGCATTTTACTTGTTGGTAGGGTGAAGTGGCAGTTTCTAAGCTCTTTACATCCCAGACCAGAAACCGGAAGTTCCTCTGGCTTTCTTGCTTTCCATTAAACACACACACACACACACACACACACACACACACACACACTCTCACTCCTGTATATGTTATCATCACTCTATACATACTGTTTTCCTACTTTTTTTTTTTTCTTTATAAAGAAACCCATCTGATGCCTCTCCATTTTCTTCCTAGACACAGCCTTTGGTATTGGTGACATAGCACTGCACGGCAGGGGTGTGTCCACATTTAACTAATCTCCTACTGATGGACATTTATATTGGTCGTTTATCACTCTAACCTACAATAAACATCCTGGAACAGAAATCACTGTGGATACATTTGATCGTTGCCACAGGGTAAATTTGTAAAAGCAGAGCTGCTCAGTCGGAGAATGTGTGTGTTAAAAATTTTGAAACACCCTAATCTCCCCTAAAAGGCTGTCCCACCCTGCACTGTGTCTCTTTCAGGCAGCCTCGTGGTTCAGCTCAGCGCAGTCAGGTGGAGGGGCCGCTGTGTGAGCCGTGAGCCCCTAGACTGTCCCATGGGCTCAGCTCAAAGCATTTCTCATCATTGGCGCACCTTTGCCCAAATTATCAACCATATTTTGCAGGGTCCTCCTTGGCCTCAACCTGACCTGGATGGGGGTAACTGGATGCTGATTTGCTGGAAAACTCTGGTAAATTTTCCTCTAATAATAATAATAATAAGAGAAATAACAGCCACCAGTTGACCCAGTCAATGATGATTCTTATGGCAGGTCCTGGGCTAAGTCTTTGGTGAATCTCATCCCCTTTGGACTTATTAGTCCCATTTTGCAGATGAGAAAACTATGCTCAGAGAAGGGCAACTTCTTGCCCAAGCTCCCACAGCCAGGGTCAAACCTGGTGTGCCCAGTTCTAAGCTGACAAGACTAACTGCCCCACCGTCACATCTTATCTGAGCCTCAGGGTGGCAAGGGGTCAAGGACACACACCTTGTTTCCCTCATAGGGTGGCGAGGACCAGAGAAATGAGAGGAAGAGTCTTTGGAACTTTAAGATGCAAGTGTCATGGACAGGCCTGAGACAGGTGTTCAAGCTCCGTCTGGGGTTTTCTGCCTTTACCTACAAGACACCCAGAGTGGGTGGTCCAGGGCCAGATGGTGGCTCAGTAAACATTGCCTGTGCCAACGCAGCTTGTGGGACTCGTCCCGGAAAGCCAGGTTGCCCCTCATGTCCTGGGAGCCGGTGATGGATGCGCCAGGACAGGCGGTGGCCATGTGGTATATGGGAGCAGCTTGGTCTTTGGAGCCCAGCACCCACACAGTAATCTGGGCACCCTTCCCCTGTCTGAGCCTCAGCTTCCCCATCTATAAAATGGGGATGGTTCTTTGCATGGCTGTGTTAGGACTGGATGAGGTCTTGCTTATGTGTTGCTGAACCTGGGGTCTTGCATACAGTAGGTGCTCATTAATCAGTGCTCCTGATTTTGAGTGGCCAGGACACCCATCCAGGCATCTCCTTTGGGAAACGTTTGTTCCCGTCTTGTCCAAACGGAGGGATGAGCAGCTCTGTGCAGAGTCCTCAGGCTGTCCCCCCGACCCCCACAGAACCCCGGACCCTCTCCCCACCTAGCAGGCTCCTCCCACCCCTCCTCTGCCCGCCTGGCCCAAAGGTGCCTGCTCAACTTTGAACAGTTGCTTAATTCGCACATTATAACAAAATTAGAGTTTTGAAGCATTCCGCGATGAATACAAGATAGACTAAGGACTCCCAGAATATTGTCCCCCACCTCCTGGTGGATGACAAAAGCAGAATAGATGTCTGATGCTCTAACACTACCTGGCATCCTGCCCCTGTGAGGACTGGGCCTCTTCACTAAGCCCGCGGGTGTACTATGTTGCATGCTTGTCCCTGTGTGCACTGTGACCTGTGTGTGACCTGGTATGGTGTCACTTGGCCCTGTTACACTGTGTTGTGCTGGCATCAGGTGAGGGGGTGGCCCGTGTGTTCAATGACGTTATGTCTGGGTGTGGCTGCTCCCTCTCCCCTGCCCCAGAAGCAGCTGGCTCGGCTGTTCACAGGCACTTGGCCTGCCCTACCCCTGACCTCATCACCTGCATCTTCATGGCGGCCAGTGGGTTCATGCCTTTGTCTCACTCCCTCTGTCTTTTCACTTCCCTGCTTTTGCCTTCCCGTCTCACCTCTGCCCTTGAACCCTCACGGGGCACTAGAGGAAAAAACAGGGTGTCCCCAGCATTTATTGAAAATTTCCGGCCGGCCGAGTGGCGCGGTGGTTAAGCGCTGGCCTCGGAAGCCAGCGGCCCCGGTTCGGTCCCACATGTGAGGGCCAGTGACACTGCCCTCAAAAAAAAAAAAAAAAAAAGAAAAGAAAATTTCCTTCCAGCCTCGGAAACTTACAGAAATATGGTTTCAATTTTCCCTTTAAATTCCAGATCAAGAACAAAAGTGAGGCCAACACATATTTTTCTGTCAGGGTGTCATTTGCTCTAGCATCTGTGGCCTGGGTGGGTTATTAGGAGGAAGGCTGCTGACAGGTCACTTCCAAATTGAACTCACATCCTCACAGAAGGGTGGCTGGGCATGAAGGGATTGTAGAAGAAATGGGCCCTAGTATTGGGGAAACTGAGGCCCAGAGAAGCCAAGGTCGTGGGCCAGTAAATAGCGTGTCAAGGACTTGACCCCAGTGCATGACGGAGCATGTAAACATGGCCTCCCACACACTCTAGCCCAGGACACACCCACAACCATGGTGCTAACCTAGCAGCTACGCGTTCCCGCGGTCTCCCCACGAGCTCATCCCATGGGAGAGCAGCTTAAACCCTGCAGAACTCCAGGGATCAGGAATTCTATTATTGCCATTTTATGGATCAGGAAACAGAGGCTCCGAGTGGCTGTGTAGCTTATTCACCCTGCCCCTGCCTGGGTTGCAGGGGTCAGAGAGCAGAGCCCTGGAGCCCCATCAAGTGGTGGATGAACTTTGTGCCCCAGTGCCCCCCACCCCATGGGACCTTCCTTCCTGCCCACATAGGAGGGCAGTTCTGGAGCCAGGCTCAGACTCCAGTTGGGGAAGCGGCAGGGTGAGGTTTCCCCACCCCGGGATCACACCTGGCGGAGGTGGGGGGCGGGGATTCTGGGTTCAGCTCTGTCCTGCCGGCGGCTCCCTGCGTGGCTCCCTGCAGTCGCTGGCCCCCTCCAGGCCTCAGTGGGGGCTGAGCAGGAAGGTGGCCTCCTCCCCAAGGCTCTGGGATCCTCAGAGGGTGTCAGCAGGAGAGTAGCACGGTCAGGAAGCCTCGGGCAGCTGTGAGGAAAATGAACTAGAGGAGGTGGGATGGAGGGTGGGAGAGAAATGATGAGGTCTGTCTGAATCGGCAGTGGTGGCAAGGAGGGTGGAAAGGAGACGTGGTGGTGATACAGGGGCTCAGCTCTCAGCCTTGGCTGCACACTGGTCCCTCCTGGCAATTCTGATTCGGTTGACCTGGGGGGAAGCCTGGGCACTGGCACTTATAAAGCTCCTCTGGTGATTCCAACACTCAGCCCAGGTGAGAGGCTGGGGCACGAGCTGGGGTGATAGCCTGACTGGGGTCCAGGTGGGAGCCCACGGGCACCAGACGGTAGGTCTGGGGTCCAATGTGCTGCTTTCTGCCTCCTGCCCAGTTTGGGGTAGTTTCTGGGACTCAAGACAGATAGAGCCTTTGATGGGGAAGGAGGAGAATAAGATTGACAGGAAAAGTGACCTGTCATCCAGGAGTGTCACTTTGAGAAGTGGCAGTGTGGGGGCTCCGCAGCAAATGTGGTTTGTGTGGCCACTGCCCTGGGCAAGGAGAGGTTAGTCTGGACTTTTCAGTGATGTGAGGAGCCTGTAGCTGAGTTGAGGCCTGAACCAGACCCAAGGGGTGGCGGGTGGGGGCTGTCTGCTCCCCTGGGCTGTGTCCCTCCTGGCCACCTTTGCCCAAATCAGCTGCAGCAGCTTTCCAGGCCTCTGTGTGTGGGGATGGGGTGAGGGTAGTGGACATCCCTCTGTGAAGTGGAACTGTTACTTCTGCCCAGAGCAGGTCCTGCAGCTGATCCCCCCACAGTCTTGCACGCTGCAGACAGACAGGTTTTTTTGGGAGACAATGTCAATGGTGCAGAATGTTAGAGAGAAAGACCATCTCTTCATGGCTGGACCCTGGCTCGAGGAGTCTGGGCCTTCATCGGCGGGAGTTTTCACCCAGAGCCCACAGACTTTCTCGACTTCAGATTTACAAATTGAAAATCATTAATAATTCTAACCAGGCGGTGATAAATCTGAGATCTCTCTCGATGAACCCAGACAGCATTTCATAAATCAAAAAGATTACTTAGGAATTTTTTAAAATCTGACGTCAAAATGTCATGGTTACTAATGGTTTCGGTAGATCTCGTGTGGTGATATATCATTTATCTACGCTACATCTCAGATGTGACACGGGGGGCAGAAATGGGATGTCTTTTAATATCGTGAATACATTTCAGCCCATAATAAAGGTATTAACAACTTCTTGGTGTGATTTCTTCCAGAGCTAGAGGACTGATTTAATGCCATTGTGACTGTGGCTTCCGTCCCCTCAGTTCCCAAACTTTCCAAGGCAGAGGCCGGGAGGTCCCCGGAAATTCTCAAGAGGCTGAGAAAGGGAGCAGCCTTCAGCCCAGTGGGGGACAAGCTGGGTCACTCAAGCCCAGTTCCTGCCCACAGGGGTGAGACCCTAAGACATTTCCACCACTATAAAAGGGTTAGGAATCATCTAATTATAAGCAGCAGTAATTATAACTCCTGTTAACTGAGCACTTACTATGCACCGATGTGCACTAAATGCCTGACATGTGTTAATTCACAGACTTCTCATGGCTGCCATTTCTCTGTGGGCCCAGATCCAACACACTCTGCCCCACCCACCACCTCTCTGTCCTAACCTCCCCCAGCTGGCTCTTCCAGCCATGTGAGTCTCCCTGCTCCTTGAATACCTGCTGGGGCTTCTGCCACAGGACCTTTGCACCTGCTTTTCCCTCTGGAACACTCTTCCTCAGGTATCTGCAGGACTCCCTCCCTCACTTCCTTCACATCTTTGCTGAGGTCACCCTGACACCTTATTTAATTCTGGCGAGGTAACCCTCGCCTTCCTTATCCTGTTCTCCTTTTCCTTTTGTTCCCACGGCATGTATCTAATACGGTCTATAGTTTGTTCATCTCTTAGCTTATGTTCCATCCCCCCACTAAGATGTCAGCTCACAGAGGGCTGGGATCTTTGTTCTGTTCACCGATGTGTCAAAAGCCCCTCAAACTGGCCCAGGGTAGGCACTCCTCCCACTCCTGAAAGCTGCCAGTGGGCTCTCTCTAGAATGCTCATCTGTCTCTTGCCCCTGCTCAGAAACCTTCTGTGGCTCCTCAGTGCCTGCAGGAGAATGGCTGGGCTCCTTAGCTGGGCTCTCAAGCCCCTGAGCGCCCCCCCAGCTTCATTTCCCACCACCTCACATATGGTCCAAGTGGCCATCTGGGGCTCAGACTGGGAAACTCCCATCTTGGGGTTGAGATAAATCCAGTTGATCCACTCACCACTCTGGCTGCTCTCTCTGCAGCCATTCTGACCCCTCCCCACTCTATTTTTACCACCCACTTGTGCCATGGGAGCTGAAGTCATAATGGGCAGAGTAGGCACCCAGACAGACACGCCATGTGGCTGGCTCAGCTGGGGTACAGGTGAGGGTGGGCATTTTTGCCCATCCTAGGAAAACATTTCTAGAGGTCCCCAGGTCATAGGTAGAGGGGCAATTAGAGAATCTGATCCTCTCCTGAGATAGTTGGGAAACCCAGGGCCCAGAGTGGGGAGGAAGGGCCCAAGGACACACAGCAGTGAGTGGCTGAGTCAGGCTGGACTTTTTAACCTTCCCCACCTTCTATTATATATATGGTCCCACTGCATGAGGCCACAGGGGAGGGTTCAAATCCCAGCTCTGCCACTTATATGCTGTGTGACTGTGACAAGTTACTCACCCTCTTTGGGCCTCAGATTTTTCTTATGTAACATAGGATTCAAAATTCCTCCCTCAAAGGGTTATCGTGAAGATTGAGTAAGAGCTGAGCACGGTGTCTGGCGTGGACCAGAAACTCAGTCAGGGCCATTCCCCTCCCAGGTGAGGGAGGGGGCACCTCCAGGGCTCAGGCTCCAGAAAAGGCTGGTGCGCCTTCCACAGCTGCCCATTCTTAGCAGCAGTGATAATGGTGGCGATGCTGACCGACCCCAGCACCTGAAAGGCGTCGTCGCATTTAAACCTCCCCAGACTCCTGTGAGATCGAAACCTCGGCTATCCCCTTACACAGAGGACCAAATGGAGCTTGGGGAGGTGAGGCAGCCTGGCCGAGGGCACTCAACTGGGGAGGCAGGACGAGGACCCAGGTGGGTCCGGCCCTTGAGCCCACCCCTCCCGCGGGTGCCCTGTCCCCTCTGTGGACCCCAGCTGCTCCCAGAGCCTGCAGCCTTCTCCAGGCCCCTGGTGCTTTCCGAACCCTGCTTCCCTGGTCAGGGAGGGCACAGCCCTGGGGACGTTGCACCTGGGTGCTCCTAGGGCCCCACCCCACACACAGTGGGTGCTCGGCCCTGGACCTTTATCCTTGACTGTTTTCTCTCACACTCCACATCCAAGCCACCAGGAAACCAAAATGTGTCACAATAAACTGCTTCTCATGTCCCTCTCCGCTTCCACCCTGGACCAAGCATTTAGAAGCCTTCTAAATGCATCCCCTTCACTCTTCTCCATCCAGCAGTCAGTCTCCTGAGCCCGCCTCGGCCTCCCTCTGCTCACACCCTCCACTGCCCTCCTGTCACTGGGGGTAGGAGCCACAGCCCTTCATTTAGGGTGGGTCCTTCGCCGACTCTCCCTCCCTTCCAGCCTCCTAGCACCTACTGTTCTCTCTGCCCAGAGTGCCCTTCCCTCATGTCAGCAGGCCTCACTGCCCTCCCTCCTTGAGGTCGCTCAGCTTCCCAGGGAGCCCACCTCAACTCCCTCCCTGATTCCCAGCCTGATCATCTGGCACACTATCCACTCTTCATTTGCTAGGTTGAATGTCTGTCTCCCCCACAAGAATGTGGTCTTTGGTCCCTGCTGTACCTCCCAGGGCCTGGATGTGTGCCTGGCACATAGTAGCAGCTCAATAAATGTTTGCTTCATGAATGGAATTGTGAAGTAAATGAATGAAGGAGTGAATAATTCTGCAAAAGCAGAGAGGCGGGTTGTCACAGTTCCTCTCAGCTCCATCTACGCCGTGACTTCCGGGGCAGGTGAATATCATGAGCTCATGTTTCTCCTTCAAGCCCCTCCCCCGTCCCAGCTCCCACGCAGATCCTGGGCAAACAAGCAAACAAAGGGCAGGGGGACTCGGAGCCCTACAGAGCTGGGTTTGCGTTCTGGCTCTGCCTCTTTTTAGGACTGCCGCCTGACCCTTGTGAGCCTCAGTTTCTTCACCTGTAAAACAGGATCATGATCCCTTCCCCGACATTTATTGAACATGCTCTGTGATCCAGGCTCTGTTCCTGCTTCCCAAGTTGGTTAAAAGAATAATGCGAGGTAAGGGCAGAAGCTCAAGGCAGACAAATGAATGGGATTGAAGGATGGGAGGGTCCAGCCTCGCCTTGGGCCTCTCGGTGCACCTCATTTTGCGCATGCAACTTAATGAAGCCTTGCAGGTAAGGGGGCCAATCCGCCAGCCCGCTGGCCTCCAGGGGGAGCTGGGGAGGTGCTGGCCTTTGTCTTGGTGCTGCTGTCTCAAGACCACGCATGTGCATGCGGAAAGGTGATTCTGTGCAGGGTCGCAGGGGCCTCCGACGCCCCTCCCGCTCCCCCACCCCGGCTGCTCAGCCCCAGCTCTGGCCTCAGCAGCAGATGAGCCTGTCACATTCAGCGCTTTTATTTCACACAATTGCTTCTGCCTCCTGGAAGAGCTTCTCCTCGCAAATCAAATCCACCCCAGGCGGGGAGAGTGAAAATCAATGCCTGGTGGAAAGTTCCCCATGGAAAACTAATTGGTTCTCCTGGAAAGTTCTTTGACCACAACAGGTTCTGGCATCCGCCTGGGCCTGTCTGTGTGCCCGGGCTCCAGGTTGGCTGACAGGGTGGCAGAGAGGAGCAGAGTGGCATTCCTTGGGCTGCTCACTGCGGGTCCAGGCAGGACCTGAGCATGCCAGGGATCTCCAAGGCTGGTGGACAGAATGATGAGAAAGGGAGGCTTGAAGCCACAGACCCAGGTTCAAGTCCAGCTTTAACACTTCCTGCTGGCTGCCCCTGGGCAAGTCACTTTGCCTTTCGGAGCCTCAGTTTCCCCTTTTGGAAAATGAGGATATCAAGTATGCTCACCCTACGGGATCATTGTAGGATTATAGATGATGTGTGCACAGCACCCAGTAGATGTTAAACTCTTAATTAAAAAGTCTCAGTGTCCCTTCCAGAGCCTCTCTCTATCAGAGTAGAGGGCTGCTCCTTTGGCTGCCTCTACTGTTCATTTGTTGTGTTCGTTTGTTAAGTGCTTACTATGTGCCAGGGACTTACTTGGTGTTATATGATTTAATCCTTTCAGCAGCCCATGCGATGCCCATTGTTAGCACTCCCATTATACAGATGAGGAAACTGAGGCTCTGAAAGTTAGGGAAACTTGACTCAAGCCACACAGTCAGCAGTTGCCAACCCCAGAGGGGTCTGAGAGCCAATCTGGGGCTCTTCCCACTATTCTAAGCCTCCCTGGGCACAAACCTTCCCAGAGGATCCCAAACTGGCTCTTTTCACAGTGCTGGGCCCTGCCTGGTGACTCTAACCCTCCCTGAAGTGACATCTATATAAATATTGTTAATGGCCAGAACATAATGTTAAGTCAGGTTTTACTGGACTCCCTCATCCAGCCTGCGGATTTATGGTGATAGGATTTGAGGTAAATGTTTATTGGCCCCAGTGAGAGCTGGGCCTTCCTCTCCCTCGACTGTCGGTTCCCAGGGGCTGCCCGAGGGCCCTTGGCCCACCTGTCGGGAGCATGCCGGGATAAATCTCACTGAGTGAAATATTTATTAATTTTGCTAACCAGTGTTGATCTCATAAATTACGCCGACTTTTTCATGAAACGGTTATTAACATCCGAGGCGCTGTGTTAATGGCTTATTGACCAAATATGGGATAATTAGGCCCGGGGAGCATGGCCTAGCTGATCTGCAAGAGGCCAATTTGGCCGGGATTATGCCAATGACCTATTTTATATCCCAGTCAGGGTTGTGGGGAGGTTCTGGAGCCTGACACTCTGAAAGCTGAGTTTCTTAAAGGGGTCCCTGGCAGGGAGCCACTCTGGCCTCCTGCTCTCTGCCTGGCCCATGAGCCTCCCCCAGTGTGGCCAGGCTTGTTTCTCAGCAGGGAAAGGGGTGCAGGGCCAGGGCACTTCCTCAAGGCCTCCATCCTGACCCCAGCTCGGGGAGCCAGTGTTGCCAAGGCAGATGAGAAAACAGGCCTGGAGCGAAGAGCGTGCAGCCCATATCTCCACCGGCTCCTGCAGAAGCAGGAGAAAGGAGGGGCCTGTCTGCTTTGAAAGCAGGACGACTTCCTCCAGAGAGAGGACGGTAGGGAGATGCTGGCCTCCCCAGGCACGGTGAGTGTGTGTGTGCGTGCCTCTTCTCCTGGACTAGCGGGTGCAGACATGCTCGGTCACGCACCTCTGGCCTGGATGTCTTCATTTGTCCACACACATGTGACAGGGCCTCTGTGTGTAGCTCCATGTTTGCATGTGGGCCCTGCATGTATGTGTGCATTTAGCTCCCCGCTCACGATGGGGTCGGCCTCTGCACGCTGCCTCTCAGGGACCGCTTTCTGGTGGATATGCTCATAGCTCCTTCCAGAGCCAACAGTGAAAACCGCTCCCTCACCTGCCACTCCCTGCTTCCCCTGGCCCCAGGTGGGGCCCAGTAAGAAGAAGGAGGAAGGTGTCTCAGAAGCAGGGATGCTCCTATGAAATTCCACTCAGGCCATGCTCGCCCCACTGAAGGGACAAAGCGCTCGTTTTAGACAGGGCATGCATTGTTAAACCGAATTTAACAATAATCAGGAACACAATTAGGGAATTGTGAAAATATGGGGATGTGGCTTCCAAGTTCCCATGAGCCCCTCAGGGTGGATCCTGCCCTCCACGTTTGTTCTGGCCTCAGCTGATTGGACCATTGTAGGGCATCTAATCCTGCCAGGGGCACTCTGGTTCTCGCCTGGGAATTTGGAGCAGGGCCAGATGCCAGGTGGTCTCTGCTGGTTGGTACACTGAGGATGTGAACACTTTGTGTCTCTGAGGAGCCACGTTCAGTTGGTGAACTTGGAGAAGCAGAGAGAAGCTTGGGGAAAGGGAGAATTACAATTCACTCGGAGAGAGCAGTGAAGGGAGTGCCCTTGAGGCTCAGGGTCAGAGACAGACAGGCGGAGAAGCGGCTGCCGCCTCCATCCCGGCCTTGCTTTCTCTGGGATCTGGTGTCAGGCTCTTGGGTATGTGTCCAAGATGGTGGAGAAGAGCCTGTGCCCACCCTGCTGGAGCCATGAAGACGGTTCTGGGTGCCCTCGGGGTCTTTTGTCTGGAAGATGGAGGCTCCCAGCTGGAAGATGCCGGAAGATGCAATATGGGAGAACCAACCGACTGCTGTCAGGTCAGGCAGAGCGCCCCTCACCACGATGGCTCCACAGAGCGCTGCCTGCCACGCAAGCTCACTTTTTCTCTCTGTTAACAAAATCTTTAAACATTTTTAACTCTGAGTACTTACCAAGAGTCGGGGGCCTGGTATATTTGGCAGGATAACTCTGAGGACGGCAAGCCCCACTGGACTGTAACTTCATTGAGGGCGGGGACTGTATCGGTCTTATTTAAAATTTTGTCCTAGTGATTGGTAATGAGCTTGCTGGATTAATGAATGAAGGGGTGAATGAACGAATGAATGAATGAACGAAAGAATGAATGAATGAACATGTCATCTGGTCAATCTTCCTCTACAGCACCTCTACAGTTGTTGACTGTTGATCCTTTCTGCCCCTCCCTCACTGAAGCCCTGGACAGTTTTCCCCTTCTGAAAGGTTTTACCTCCCTCTTCCTGTCCTCACTGCCCACCTTCCTTGCAGGCAGCAGCTGCAGGGAACCTCCCAGATATGCGTCAGGCAGCCCTCCCTTGCCTATGGCCCTTCCCTGGGTTTCAGAATCCCCCCTGCAAGCCTGGCCTGCTCTGGCCGGCCTCCCCCGCACCTCCCTGGGCTTTCCCTCCAGGCTTCCCTCAGTCCCTCGCACAGGCTAACTTATCTTCCTCTGCACCCCTGCTTCACTCCTTCCACAGCCTTGCTGTCTCAGGTTCAATGTCACCTCCCCACTCCTAATTAGTTCTCCAGTGTTTGTCTCTTCTTTCCCCTCCTGGCGCTTAACTGCAATTTGCAATCCTGTGACCACTGGTTATTACTGTTTGTTTGGTTTTTTTTTTGTCTCCCTTACTAGCCTGCAAGCCCAGGAGAGCCCAGCTGTGATGTTTGTCATCATATCCCAATGCCAGGCCATTAAGGAGCATTGGTTGAATGAGTGAGTGAACTTGGTCGAAGTCACCATACCACTAAGGGCAGTGCCGGAATCTGAACCCAGGACTCTCTCACCCTTGAGCCTTTGGGGCTACCGCCTTCCCTGCGGTGTTTATTCAGCACATGAACTGTGATAAATGTCTTTGGAGCTATCCGAACTGGAGTGGCCCATCTACTCACTTTTTGCCTTTCCTGAGGCCTTCTCCTGTGAGGCAAGTGCTGAGTGATCAGGAGGCGTGGGCCCTGAACAGAACGGAGGGTGTCCGGATAGCCACGTGCAGGCAGTGTCCAGGTCCTCGAGTGCGGCGGGTGGAAGTAGAACTGGCCAGTTCTGCCTGCTGGTCCAGTGCCTCCTCACTCCCCTCCCAGGCTCTGCCCAAGATACCTCTGCCCAGCAGAGCTCTTCAGATAACCTGGATGGGTGGTCTGCCCCGCGGTGGCCCCTCCTCAGGTTAGACAGCGCCATTTTCCTTGGCTCCCTCAAGGCTGAACTCAGGGAGGTGGACGAATGCAAGGGCTCCAGGTTTCTGCCCTGGCTCTGCCACTTAGCCTTGCGGCCTTGAGCAAGGCCCTCACCTCCTGAGCCTCAGTTTCCTCCTCCATACAATGGGCACAGTATTACTCAGCTCCCCCAGGCTGCTGGGGGGTGGGGTTAAATGAAATAATTTACACAAAGCTCAGGACGGGGTCCAGCATGTGGTAGCTTTCCAGCACCGGCCAGCTCTGAATGAGCTTAGGCACCAGGCTCTGGCTGGGTGTTGGAGGGTGGCGTCTCCAGGAGGAGGACTAGGCCTCTTGTATGTTGAAATGGGTTTCAGTTTCCACAGGGAGGAAAACTGTCGCAGCTTACCAGCTTTGCCCTGAGTAGTGGCTCGTTGTCCGCATTAACCCAGGACAGGGCCTGTGGGTGACTAGAGCAGGCGCAGTGTCCCCACTCTTTAAAATGTCCCAGATTGGATGATAAACATAGTCACCCCAGCTCTGAGGGACTGGAGTTCACCTGCCTTTAAGAGAATTTTATCTTCTTTGGTGCTTTTCCAAGTTTTCTTTTTTTTTTTTTTTTAAGGAAAGTGTTTTGTTTTTGTTTTATTGGGGAACAGTGCATTTTTCCAGGACCCATCAGCTCCAAGTCAAGTAATTGTTTCAATCTAGTTGTGGAGGGCACAGCTCAGTGGCCCATGTGGGGATCGAACCGGCAACCTTGATGTTATGAGCACTGTGCTCTAACCAGCCTCCCCCCAGGGTTTTCTAAAGGGAGCAAAGATGGGCCTTAGGAAAAACAACGCGTGCTAGAAACAAATGTTTTCCTACTCCCAGATCTGTGTGAGGACCGGCTTCTGTGTAGCATGAGTCCTGGCACCCAGACAGTCCAAATCTCTCTTCTCCCCCCAGGCTGGCCCTTTGGGCTCTGGGCAGATCTTCCATGCTGACCACCCAAGGTGTGGATTTCAGCTGCCAACACTGCGCAGTGTGCACACACATACACTCTCAACCTCTCTGGGCCTCTTCATCTCTGGTCCCAGGCTCAGGCCCTGGAGACCGCTGCCTCTCCTCAGGTGACATTTAACAAGCCTGGAGAAGAGGCAGTGCCCCGCCCTCACCTTTGCCAGAGATGGAATGAGAATTTTAATAAGGGTTTATTTTTAATAAAGGTTAATACAGTTTAATTAAATTAAATTAATAATAAAGTCCAATATTTGCCGAGCTGTGCGTCAGGCCTGGGTGTGCTGGGAGGGGCCAGGGATTAAGCTCCTTTTGGGTGAGGGAGGAAGCTGAGGGGCGGGCTGACTGCTGGGGCCTCAGGAGGCCACGCCCTGGTTAATCCCCGCGGTGGGCTCTTTCCCAGCCTGGGGTGCTGCGGAGAGGGCCAGCCAGGCCTGGGAAAACTGCCCGCACGGAATCCACGCTCTTCCCCTTCACGCCCCAGATGGTGGCCACACTCCTTCAAGGATGTCAGCGTCTTCTGCGTGCTGGGCCTGGGCCTGAGATATTCATAAAGGATTCCATTTCCTCAGAATGAAGCAAATGAATATGAGCTAAGCAGACAAGCCCACCAGCCTAGCTGGAGGCTTGTGGGAATTGATGTGGCCCCAGGGGCGCCCAGGCTCGTAGGAATTGAAGTAACTGTTTGGTCAAGAACTGTTTGGACAAGGAGGGCAGTTGTCATCTTAGATCCGAATAGAAGCGGGGTCTGTGTGTTAGAAGACATGTCTCATTTTAGGGCTCAGTCCCGAGAAACCTTTGTCCTAGGAGCTGGGGACAGATGGGCACCCCTGAGTGGCCAGGGTGGCTGTTATCTGGGGAGGGGGACAGCAGGGTTCTTTTACCCAGAGTGTACATGCCACACGCTGTACATTGTGCCATGTGGGTGACAAGGGCTCTCTCCCTGCATTCTCACCAAGGCCCGTGGAGGCAAGGATTATTACCATTTCCACTTTATAGACAAGGAAACTGAGGGTCAGAGTGGTACAGCGACTTGCTCAAGAACTTAGAACCCTCTCAACCCTCTGTCTCGAACTCAGCAGTGGGAGGGAATCAGCCCTCTGCTGGCATCTGCTAGGGTTCTCTGACTGTATCTTGCTCCAGGAGGCCCAGGGGCAAAGGGCACAGGCTCCAGGGCCAGCTGGCCCCTGGCCCCAGTGGCAGACTCCTGTGTGGTACCTCTGGCACCAGCTCCAGCAGGCAGCCCTGCCTGGCAGACTGCATGAAAGATGGCAGAGTGTTATTAACAAAGGCATTGATTTTCCTATCTCTGCTTTACGCATTTTATTAGCCAAACACTTTACCGTGTAACCACTCAGCGCCACGCTGGCTGGCGATGAATCTGAAATGCCGGGGCACGTAAAATAGAATTGACCACATTGCTTATGCGCCAACAACAAAAATAACAGGCAAAAGTGTAATAAAATGAATAGCACCCGGCAATGGCCATAAAAAAATATTACCCAGGGGACCCGGGAATTTCCTGGGCTGTGAAGTAGCTGCGTGAGGGGTCGTAGTGCTGGAATGATGGCAATTTCTATCTTCACAGATTTGGCCAATGCTGAGGCTGACTCAGGTGGGGCTCTGGCTTTGGTGACATCAGATTGAGTCAGCTACTCCTGGCCAAGCCCTTTTTTATTTGGGATGTAGGAGATGTAAACTGAATATTTTGAAGCAAGATCCCCGAGTCAGAGAGATTGGATTTAAGTCCATATGCTTGGGCTGTGTGACCTTTACAAATCACTGACCCTCTCTGTGCTTGCCTCCTTGTGAAGATGGGTGAGAGCAGGCCCTTCCCTAGCTTCATCAAGTGATGGTTGCTTATAAATGATACCTGGAATTGTTATCATTATTATTAGAGAAGAAATGACTTCCTGCATGACTTTCTGAGTGCTCAGCCCGCTGGTTCAGAGGCAGCGGGGTGGCTGAGAGGACCTCCTCTCCTGTAGAATCAATGTCCTGGTCAGCAGGGCCCTCCATCCCCAGGGTCGCACTCGGGCTCCCCTAAATCCTCCCTAATGACTGTGCTTAATGAACAGCAACTCCTCAGGGCAGGAGAAAAAGACGAGCTCTGAATCTATATATGGATTCCTCTGTCTCCCTGACTCTAAATTGTGTGACAACTGCAGGTGGGTGGGATGGCCTTGCTTGTGAAGGAAGGGTGGCTGGTCTGGAGCCCAGCACTCCTGTGGGGACTTCCCAGGGGTGAGGACACAGGGTTCCCTATTAGGGCTGTTGGGCCTGACGCTGAGCAGGGCAGATATGGAACCTCAGAGCACTCGTACCATGAGGCACAGGACCTGCCTATCTGGTGTGCATGGTGGGGGCAGGGAGAGCTGGGTGGCAAGAGGGTGCATCCCTATCACAGTCGGTGCTGAATGGAGGGACCGCTGGTCTGCTCAGCTCCCTGTGCTGGGGGTCCTTCGACACAATCAATAAGTGAAGTACGGTGGCCCCGGTGGCCCCGTTCACGGCTGAGGTGACAGAGAGGGGTTCCGGTTGTGCCACCTCCTGCAGTGGCTCTCAGACTGCAGTGGGCATCAGTGGGCGTGGGCTAAAAATGAATGTCCTGGGCTCCACCTCCAGTCAGCTGTCTGTTGCGGAGATCCAGGAATTTTCATTTTAGTCAGCTCTCCAAGAGATTCTGACTGTGGGGACACAGACAAGAACTTAGAAAACCACAATCTTAGGGGCTCCCAGGTGAATAGTTCTGTGACCCCCACTTTCTCAGGAGATGTAGGGACAGTGGGAGGCGCCCCCTTCTCCTGGTGCCGCTGTGGCTGTGGGCCTGGGACCTTGGCAGTGTCGCTGTCCTTGCAAATGTATCTGTGGGCTCCCTCCACCTGGGGCCTGATAGCACTCTGGGGAGTTAGGGTCCGTAGCCCAGAGCGTGGTAGGGAGAGGGTTTAGGAGCTTCAGCTGGGACTGGAAGGGGCCTGATTTCACAGGCCAGCTCTGTGACCCCCTTAGTTACTGAGCCGCTCTGAGCCTCAGTTTTTCTTTTCTGCAAAATGGGGAGAATGATACCCCCATCAAAGGGCTGGGTCAGCTGGGCACTGTGAGGCCCTTGAACCCAGGGGTAACTCAGGGGGTCAGGGATGAAGTAGGAGTGGTCCTGGAGAGTGTCTGCATCAGGCTTGAACCCAGATCCCACTGACGCCAGGTTCCATGTTCTTAAATCCCAGTGACTCTAACTTGGGCCCCCACAATGGATAAGGCAGGCTGGGTTCTGACCTCTAGGGGCCCCAGTCTGGTGGGGGAGGCAGACTTTGCTGTCAAACAGGCCATCTCAAAACAGTGGTTAGCTGTGATAGGGGAAGCCCAGGAGGCTATAAGAGCCCAGGAGGGGCCCCTGGCCAAAATTTGGGGGGATCTGGTCAGTGAAGGCTCCCTGCAGGAAGAGGCATCACAAGTGAGACTTGAGATGGTATTAGCTAGGCAAGAAGTGTAGGAAGAAGATTAAGGCTGAGGGCACAGGGGTATGAGGGCCTTGAGGTGAGAATTTGGGGAATGCTTCCATTGCCTGAGGTGTAGTGCGTGAGGTGGGTGCAGTGCACCAGGCAGGGGGGCCAGCTGGGGCCATGTTCTGTGGCTTGGCCTTTCCCTGACCCCTGTGACCCACCCAGGTGAGACTGTGACTTTTTGTCCTTATTTTGTGATTTCCGCCCCCCCCCCCTTAATGGTGATTTTAACTTCCTGAATGCACCCTCCCCTTGGCCTCCCCTAGCCTGGTGTGAACACACAGACCTACTTTGTCAATCGGGGGAAGAAACAGCTTGGTTATTACACAGTAACTACCGCGGAATTACCTGATTGTTTATATTTTTCTTGCTATGTAATTGTGTTTGGCCTTAGCATGTAAATTGGGCCATAATTACTGTATAATTTATAGTTTTTATATCTTATAACAACTTAGTGTCTAAATCACACATCCCATGTAAATACTTTAAAATTATTCAGTAATTACTTATTTACATTATAATTAAAAATAAGTAATTAGCATACATTTACAAAGGATTTACATACTTATTTCTGAATATCAGTTCGTGGCAGTGCTAGTAAAACCTTTGGCTGATAATAAAATGGAGGTACAGGGAGGACAAGCTTCCCCAAGTTGGGAAAGGAGATGTGGCTTAGCGGTCCCCTGGCTTCTCAGGGCCGCGCTGGGGTGGCAGGCGGAGCAAGAACGTGGCACGGGAGGGGAAAGCTTAAACATGTTCTTCTGGCCAAATGAAGGTTTTGGGGAGAAGAATTAGATCCTCTTCTCCTTGAGAATAAAAACAGGCTTTCTCTGCAAAATGAAGAAGTCAGGGTGGACAGGAAGCACTTCCTGCTGATCCTGTGAGGAAAATGACAGAAATGGGGTTCAAACTTGGGGGGCGTCCCGGCTCCCTACCTGTCTTGTCCCTGACTCCATTCCTAAATAATGACCCCAATGACGGTGCTGAGAGCAGCTACCACTGGGTGTGAGCTTGACGAACACTGTCTCAATCCCACAGCAGGACATTTTATTGATTTCCACTTAGTGGGTGGGAAAATAGAGGCTCAATGCAATGACTTAACCACCCAGACCTCTAGGGCCCCCATGCCTTGGTTCCCAGACTTGCTATTCTACTTGCTGGGGACACTGCGGGTAGGGAACACTGATTTTAAGTATACACGGCCATGAGGTGGCCTGTGCGAGATGGCACCACAGACAGGCTCACCTATCCGTCCCTAGGGACCCAGGCTCTTTCCCATTCTTCGGAATGCCCTGTTGGCTGTGCCTCTGTCCCACTGCTCTCTTAGGCTTGCAGCTTGTGGAAGGTGTGGTGTGTGGAGGGCCAATGGGTCCCATGGCCAAATGGCCTCTTTGCCATAAAGCAGGTACCAAGGCCTCAAACGGTGTTATTGAGAGTCCTATGATGACAGGTCGAAATGCTCCGTGAGGTTTTGACGAGTGGAGCTGGCAGTGGTCTGATGGGAGGAATATAAAAGTCGCACCTGGGATCCGGGTCAGCCCGGTCAGGATGATTGGCTGCTGCTGCCAGGATGGTCTGATGCAATCCATGTGCCCCCTCAAAGGATGGTGCTGTATCGGGTTCTGTTGCTGCCAGGGCTGATATTCAGCAGCTCCACCGGCCTTGGGAGAGGGCGCCCAGGCTTTGGGATCCATGCAGAGCCCCCATTCCTGCTGAGAAGATGACTCTTGTTGAGTCCATTGCACAGGTTCGGTGGGGCTGAGGCTGGAGACGGGCTGACCCCTGCTGGCCGGGTCTTCCTGTTGGCATTGTGTCCGGCATGTCTCCGGCAGCGCAGGTTCTCTGGTGGCTTGGAGATCCTCACACTTGGTGCCTATCCCATAGGTCCACCCAGACCCAGGAATTAAATGGGAACTTGATGGTTCCTACGGCCCCTGCATCTTTTAAGTCTTTCGAGTAGTATTAATCTTCGTCTTTTCCCCGGGATAAAATTAGTTTTGCGTTCTTATCTTGGCTGCTGGAGGGGAGAGCAGAGCTTGGGAGCTTTCACTTGGTCTTTCCTACGTTACTAGCTCTTACTCTGCAGTCAAGGGGCCAAGATGAGGGGCTCTGTCCACTGTCCATTCCAACGCTATGTTTGAGAACTGATAAATGGTCCTTGTAAACAGAGGGGACACACTATGAAGTGAGCTGGATCAGGGTTCCAGTCATGACCTATCCCCCTTCTGCTTCTACTTTAACAGGGAGACTGTGCTGGCTTTTTGGGGTCCTGGGTCCAACGCCACCTCAGGCCCTATACCCCAGTCTATTCCCCCTTTCCCAACGGGGGAAGGAACTGGAAATCAGTGCTGGAAACCCTTGCTGTGGTGTCGCAGGATCTTTCCTCCTGGGGACCAGCTTCTCTTTCAGGCTCAGGGTCTAGAAACCAGGCAAAGGATTATGATTTCCTATGGGAGTGACTGGTCTCAGCCCTCTGTTTCTTTCTTCTTGTCCTTTTCTGATTATATAGAGTAAAGAACACCCCTATGTACTGTCCGTCTATCCAGGCCCTAGGGACATGAGAACCTGCTTGCTGGCTGCCATTCGGAGCTTGCTGCCCACTGTGGCAGTTTTGTCCACTTGGCTTCTGCCAGTCAGGCACTCCCACCAGGTCCTCTAGTGAAGAACCCCATCTTCACCAGGGAGCCCAGTAACAGCTCCACCCAACCTCCCTGGGATGTGAGGACAGCCCACTGATCTAATCAACCATGTGAGCACCTCCCTCATAGCTCATTCCTCTTGCCTGGATAATGGACTATCTGGACCCCTTCTAAGGAACAAAGTTGGCACTGGAAATTCAGTTTTATACGGTAGGTCCACTCTATCTCACTCCCTTCTCTGAGCCTTTTGGCCATCTCTTCCAATCAGCTATGGCATCTCTGGCATCTTCATTTAATGAGAGCCATTACTTTTCCCAGGCTCTTCAAGCAAGGATGGGTGGTGGGGGCACTATGCCCTAACAAAGGATGTGGCCCACTTCTGCAGACCCAGCAAATTCAGGGCACTCTGGAGTTTAAGGCTCTCAGGGGCATCTACCATCCCAAGTCGCTGGGTCCCACTCCTTCCCTCACAAGGCCCTGGCGTTGGCCTGGGATAGATTGATTTTGGAGTTCTACTGACCGGATCAGGTCCTGAGTCTTGTCTTCAGCTCTCTTTTCTCCAGCTACAGGGGATGAGGGTTTCTCAAACACTGCCATGAAGACCCTCCAGCTTTCACATTGAGCTTGGAGTGTGTCGCTTTCTCTCTTTAGAGCATTTAGGCATTTAGCCACAGCTATCCACACCGATCATCCTATTAGTTACCGTTTCCCCCATTGTCACAAACACCAGGGTTATTGCACAAGCCAGGGAACCCACTTCCCCTTATATTCTGTCCTAGCTCATCACGGGGGGAAGACAGTGCGAACTACATGCTACAGCATGCTAGGGACTGTCACTTCTCCGCTGAACAGTGACAGAGTCCCCCAGCTGGCCAGCCAGCCAGTGAGTGGTGGCACTCAGGAATCCATCCTAAGGCCCGCCTCTTAGCGCCTCTCTAACCACTCCATCAAGCACCTCAACGACATCTGTGCTGTGCTAGCTTGGGCCCCATAGAAGCCGAGGCTGAAACGGGGTCCTCTGGTGTACGGAGCGAGGGCTTTCGGGGTCCTGAGAATCGGGGGATACCAGGAGGATACCAGCACAGGGCAGGTGGGGAGCTAAGTCACAATGCGCCCTCAGCTGGAGTCTAGCGTCCTCCTGATCTCATGACAGGTCCTGGAGTGTGCCTGATACGCCTTCAATGCTCAATATACATATATTAGGAGTCATTATTCTGGGGCTACATCAAGGTTCTCATCCCCACCCTACCAATAGGCAGGAGCTCAAAGCTTTATGGGTGAGAAGGGACCAAAATTCCCACCTCTGTTCCCCAAGAGTCTCAATTGGGGAGACATTTCAGGTGGGACCATAGACATCTGACCAAGGCTCAGTGGCAGGGCAGGGCGACCAGGCCCCCCAAATACAGTTACTCTGAGGAAAGGGAGGACTTAGCCTCCGACTGCAGCTCAACATAGGGCCTCATCAAGGCCTTGGAGGAGAGCTGGTCTGGGCGCAGTTTGTGGCTGTGCTGGAAGCTCCTTGGTCGCAGTCAACGTGACATGGTTTTATGCTATGGGGACAGTGGATGAGCCTGAGAAGGAAGAGGAACTCTAACGGGGTGCTTACTTGGCCTGGGCAGAGGCCTGAAGCTACAGCAAGGGCAACTGAAGGGGCAAGGACAGCATTGCTACTAAGCTGTGCCATTCCAATCTTCAACAGCGGCACCGTGTGGCCAAGAGAAGCAATAGCAGCTGGTACGGTCAGATGGGTATTCCTTTCTGCAGATGGGGTCATTCTAAAGGGTTCTTGGGGCGGGGGTGGGGATGGTGAGGGTGGTGGGGTGGTGGGTGTGTGTGTGTGCATTGTGTAAATCCTGTAAGACAAAAAGGCTGAATGTTTTACTAATAGAGGATATAGAAACTCAATTAATGGAAAGAAGATTTGGCCATATTTGCAACCTGAATTAACAAAGGCATGCCATACACTGATTACTTGGGCGTGCATATCCGTGTGAACGGGGGTATATGGTAGGTGTTGGATTGTGTATCTATTCTGAATTCTTATGTGTTTCTGAATCCAGAGGGAATTACAGGATGAGCTTGCTCAATGGGACTTTGAGGATTGTTTCATCAAACTTCTGGTGATGTTTGTGGACTGAGCTTCGGAAAAGATGAGCAACTTGTTCAAGGTCACATAACTTATGTGCAGAACTGTATGCAATCTAGGGGCATCCAGACTCCCTGTTTGGGGCATTTTCTTTTAGCACTATTTAAAAAATTTTTTTTAGAACAGTTGCAAACTTATTACAGAGAGTTCCTGTACACCTTCCACCCAGCTTCCTCTGAAGTTAATACCATACATGACCAGGGCATGAATTAAAACTAAGAAATTAACATTGGTACAGCGTTGTTAACTACCGACTTGATTTGCATTTCTCCAGATTTTTTTCTCTTTTTCTGTTTCAGGATCCAATCCAAGATACCACACTACATTTAGTCATCATGTCTTTTTAGTTTCTTCAGATCTGGGACAGTCTCTCAGTCTTTCTTTGCCTTTCATGATCTTGACAGTTTTTGAAGAGACACTCACCATTTATTTATATGTCAACTTGAACTCTAGTCCTATAAACAAGCATGATTATCCCATCATTTCCATGAATAAATTCAGATTTATAAATGCAAACACACCTCCACATATCTATGTCCTTTAAGCGTATTTGTGTGTGTGGGCGTATGTAAATATTTGGACGTGAGAATGTTCACTGTATGTATTTGTGATAATTTTTATACTTTAGATGAAAAGTTACCCCAGAATTCTGCCTTATTATCAGCCATGGGTTCTGAAGCAAGTTCTTATTCTGGAAGGGGCAGGCAGAGGTTTCTGGAGTGAGCAGAGGTTGGTGCCATGACAGGGTAGGTGATACCTGGGACTCTGCCCACGCTGGGGGCATGGAGGTCCCCAGGATGACAGGTGAGGACGCAGTGCCTGAGGGATAAACAGAGGAGGGAGCCTGCCCCCCCCACCTCTGGCCAAGTTTTTCACACTCCCAGCCAGAGTTCTGGGGTGCTCATGACCTTTCTTCACCCAAGAAGGGAGAGGGCAGGCCATGGGAGTGAACCTAGCTGTACATGCATGTGGACACTGCCATGCATGTCAATAAGTGTAGACGAGCATGTGAATCCATACGTGTGAACGGTGGCTGTCCTGCTGGGGCTCAGCTCCTGGCTGATGAATGCAGGATTCGGTGAGGCCAAAATGGAACAACAAAGCCACAAATAGGGGGTTCATACCACTATATTATATTCTTGATAACAGCTGGTCGAGACATGGGAAGCAAACATCCATCAATACTCCAACAAGGGGTCTTCCTGCACCACAGTCTCATTGGAGGCTGGGCAAGACACAGGAAGTAGGATCCACAGGATCTATACCATCCACAACCCCCTTGCTTGCTAACCCAGTTATATACAAAACAGTAGTGGCTAATGGTCAACTGGTTACAGCTGATGGCCAATTAGTTACATGAGTGCTTGCATATGCAAGTTATATAACCAAGCCAGTACCTTTTCACGTGAGGCCAAGAACCTGGAAAATACTCTCCTGGGCTTTTCCCTACAGTGGCTCTCTCATCCTCACTGGCTGGGGGACTTGGGCAAATTACTTAACATTTTGTGCCTGGATGTCCTTACTTTACAAAGGCAGTGTGGCAGCGTGTGCAGGGCTCGCCAATATCCACGTGATCCTCTGCATTTCCCAGCCTCCCTTGCAGTTAGGCTGGGGCCATGTGCCTTGTTCTGGTCAGTGACGGGGAGCTGAGTGACACTTCGGGTCTGTGTGTGTTCATCATCGCTTTCCCGCCTTCATGACCTTAGAGGCCACCTATTCCACATGGCAGAGCCACAAGACAGAAGAAGGCCAGTGACCCGTATTGGGCTGGCCTTTCTGAGTGAGAAATATACGAAATGTCAGACAATTAAGTTCGCCAACTTTCCACCATGTAAGCACACAGTGGAAAGCTTGCAAACTTAATTGTCTGGCCTTTCACACATTGACTGTGATAAGTTTCTAAGACTTGGGAATTGGTTTGTTGTCACAGCATAGCCTATCCAGTCCTGATTCATAATAATCATACGTGTCTCATGGGGAGTGTGAGACAGGGATTTTATGAGTTAATACGTCCATGGTGATAGTGATGGAGCCTGCTTCTCGGGGCTTTGTGAAAATTTCATGAGCTGGGGTGTGAGTGATATCTAGTGGGTGCTCACAAAATGCTCAAGAAATAATATAAGCATACCTTGGAGATATTGCAGGTTCGGTTCCAAACCACTGCAATAAAGTGAGTCCTGTAATAAAGCAAATGATAATCTTTTTGCTGGTGGGGGGCCTTGCCTTCAATTTGTAAAAACGCAACATCTGTGAAGTGCAACAAAACAAAGCATGATAAAACAAGGTATGCCTGTATTGTTTGTATCATTCCTTAACGAGACAGAATTTCTTGTGAGTTTAATTTCCAGATCTTGCTTGGAAAGGCTTTACCTCCCCTCCCAGGTAAGGGTGACTTTAGCTATTTGAGCAAACAAACAATAGTTATTGTACCAACTGTGTGCGCCTGGTACCCAAGGGCTGCTGGGAGTGTGGCAAACGAGGCTTGATGGGGGACATCAAGGGGCGGGGCCTGCAGGATCAGGCTGAGAGCAGCTGCTCCCACTTCCGTTGAGTCCACGGGTTACCAGGGCAAGGGCAGGGCCTCTAGCTCAGGGTGGAGCATCCGCAGGCTGCGGCTGGAGCCACCTGAAGGTTCTGCTGGGACGCTCAGATAGGCCTTGTCTCAGATGACATAGGTATCACCGTCACTGTCAGCGCGTGTACAGAGACCCCTCCATGGGCCAAGTCCCAAGTCCATGGCGCTATGTACCTTGACTTAGTTTTCACCGGGTCCTGCATTTCACCGGGTCCTGAAATCCTGCATTTCAGCGGGCAGCCTCCTTTATTCTCCATCCTAAGGAAAAGGAAACCGAGGGCGTGAGCCAGGAAGGGACTTGCCAGAGATAGCAGGGCCAGGGCTGACAGCAGAGGCCCCGCTTTCACCCACCACCTGCTGCCCTGCTGCCGCCCAGATGGTCTGAGTACGCTCAGGACTGGCACTTGCCAAGTCAGCTGGACAGTCCCCTTGAGGGGGTGATGAGGGCAGTGACAGGCGTGGCCAAGTTGAAAAAGCAAACTTCAGAAAAACATGGACTGTGCAAGGCCATTTTTATAAGAAACAAAACCAAAGACATCTCTATAGTTCCATCGATCCTGATGTATGTGAAAGCACAGAGAAAATTCTGGAAGGAGACACCACACTGGTAAGTGTTACCTCCCGAGAGAGACAGGGTAGGGGGTGGAGGTGGCCTAGGGGGACTTTATCTGTGATGCTTAAATTTTTTTTTTTTTTTACAGTGAGAATGTATTCATATATCTCCTGTGTAGTTAAGAATTTGTTTAAAAATTTAAAAAGCGTCATAGGAGATAGACAGCCCTCATAGGGGTGTCACAATTTAGGGCTGTCTTTCTGCCAGATTCATGAGCCCCACCCACTCTGTTCTGTCAGAGGATCTATGTGTTAAGGTCATATGGGTTCTTGCCTCAGGCTTTTGCACATGATGGTCCCTCTTTCTGGAACACTCCTGCCCCCCAACCCCATTTTTGAGACTCCTTTTCAGCATTTAGGTCTCAAGCCAGGTATTAACAACCCAGGTCTTCCCCTGGTTCCCCAGCTTTGACTGGGGCCGGCTCTTCCAGGCTCGTGCATTTCTCTCACTGTAGCTTTTATCCGCCTTTATAATCACCACCTGTTTTCTCGTCTCTCTCCATCGCAGGATTATAAAGCCTGTAAGGGTGAGAGCTGGGTTGGTGGTGTTGTCTGCTTGATCTCCAGCACCTGACACTTAGCAGGAACTCAATAACTGTTTATTGAATGAGTGAGTGAATGAATGTGACAGAGGTGGTTCAAACGGCACAGATGTGGGTGGGATGATCACCTCCCCCCTTCTAGCCATACCTCTGTTGATACAGTCTGAGATGGCATGGGCTTACTGGTGGCTGCACCTTGTTGGGGGTCTCTGTAGACTGGTTTCTGTTTAATTAAAATCCACATCTTCCCCGTCGCATACTCCTTGGGGGGCCCCACGCACCTGTTTTACTTCCTTGTTCAAGTCTCTCTTGTTATGCTCGGTTCACTGCTGACTTTTTCTCCTGCCGTCTCTTCCCTAGAAAATCTCATTTGTCTGTCCCCACTGGCCCTTCAAGAAGGTACTGGCAGCACGTGTGGATTTGGGGGTGCGGAGGGAACGATGAGGCGACAGCTGACACCTCACCAGAGTTGGCCTCTTCAAATGGGAGGTCAAAGTGCATTCGTTGCCTTGAGAGTGACCGTCTGGCCCCAGAAAAGAGGTCCCACCTCCAGCTGCAATGGTCCAGGTGGAAGGACATGGAGGCTGCGGCCTGATGTGCTGCACATAGATGTCCCATCGCCCCATCTCTGGTGGGCACTGCAAACAGGGATGCCACAAATCCATCCCAGCCCCTCCCCCACCCCACCCAGACCCTGCCTCCCCTGTCCCCCACAGAGGCCTTCCAGAGCTGGTGAGCTGGGGACAGGAAATCACACACCAAGGCCCTATCTGATACCCATAAGTTTGCTCAAGCTTATGTAAATCACACAAAAACTGACAAGTTTTCCTATTAAAAGATAATTGTAATCAGGGTGCCGGACGTGCGGCGTGGGGATGATTGGAGATAGACGGACAGCACGGAGAGATGGATTGTTTTAATTTGCACCAATTAAATTGAAGTTCATGGGATCATCTTCTTCAATCTTCATGAATACTTTATTTTCTGGCTGCTACGGAGCTATTAAAAAGAATGATTGAGGCACGCGGCAGGCCGGGTATATTTTATGAAATATCACCTTTAAAGAATTTGAGTACGCCATTTTCATAATGAGTTTTCTAGTACCTAATCCTCTTCTCTATTACTACATTTAAGAAGTGGATTGATCTGGGAAGTGCCGAGGTGCAGGTAATGATACATTTTGCCAGGCGCAGGCGGTGATAATGGATCACGTTTTGGCGAGGAGGATAATGGATGGGTGCTGAGAGGAGGTGTGTGCAGGAGTTTGGTGGTGCTGGTCCAGCTTGGGGGGGAGGGGCTGTGCTGAGTCCAGTGCGCATCCTTGTTTGGTGAAGGTCCTGGCTCCAGGCCTCCAGGCTGGTGAGGAAGGCGAGGAGCTCAGAGGAGGAGTGCAGCAAGGTGGGGGCGGAGGAAAGTGAGCCGGGATTGGAAGGCTCAGGGGTCTGGGAAAGGCTGGAGAGGTCTGCGTCTCAGCTGCATGGAGAGGCTGGGATTGCCTGTGTCCCCCTGAGCCAGTTTCTGATGCTCCGGTGTTCAGCCCAGGGCGTAAGTTTTGGGAAAGGGTGGAGGATGGGGCCTCTCTGAGCCCACAAGGCAATTAAGGGGTCCCAACCAGCAGAACAGTGTCTGCCACAGCCCTAGCTGTGGGCCCAACCACGGCAATCCCCTCTTCCCTTGCCCTCCTTCTCTAGGCCTGTCTCCAGGTGCAGTAGTCTTTGGGTCTAAAAGGAGACAGGGAAGTGGGTGGTGAGTTCCCCTCGAAAGGAGAAGGGTGAGCATGGGCCAAGGGGTCGCTGCCAGGATGGAGTTCGCGTCCTTTAGTGTGTGGTCATGATGATGGGCAGAGGCACGGACCTAGATATAACAAGTCTGATCGAAGGAGTCAAACCCATGATCATGGACCTTGTTTTCTTGTTTCAGGTGATGCCTGAGGGCGTTGACCTGGCCCTGATAGGCCTGGCCCCAGAGTCACAGCACCAATGGCTTCCTGAGGTCTCTGACCTTGGCCCTGGGAAGGGTGGGCACCAGGCATGCGGCAGGGGCAGGCTGGGGGAGTTAACAGGGAGAGATGCCCGCCCCACCCCGCGCTGGGTCTCGACTCCGCTACTTGGCTGGGCTTTCCTCCCCAAGCTTCAGCAGCAGCAGCCGTCATAATTAACCCTGCTAATTAATCAGGGCAGGACGGATTAATTGAGATCACAGGAGACCAGGAGAGCAGGTGCGGCTTCAGGGCTGACGGGATAACGAGCTCTCTGGACGCCCAGGGGGCCTGGCCCTGCCCGGGGGAGCCCTGAGCTTGCTTAGCTGTGAACTGTGCCAGGCGGAGGCCCGAGGGACCCAGCTCTGCTGGGTGCCCTGGGCCTGCTCAGACAGGCTTTGACAGGCTGAGGCCAGAAGGCTGGCTGGGTGGACGGAATCTCCATCACCATGGACGGACCATGGACGGGCCAACCATGGTGGAAACACAAGTCCCGCTGTCGCCCGTGAGTAAGGAGGCCCCAGGCTGCAGGGCCTGGGCACAGGACCAGTCCTTCCCTCTACTGCACAGCAAGTCTCCTGCTGCCCCAGTGGCCCCTGGAAAAGGGGCTGAATTTGACCTGAGACACCCCCCCCCCCCGAAAAGTGCTCCCCCTAAATGATGGGAGTGTTTCCAGGAGGGGGTGGCATGTTCGTTTTATGTTTTACGCAGATCTCCCTAGCCGCTTCCATGTGGAGGAGAATTTGGAAGGTGCTGGAATAGTCGGGGGGACCCCCTCGAGGAGGCTGGGCTGTGGTCCAGGCGGAGGGAATGGTGGCTTGGAGGTACAGAGGGCTCTCTGGGTTAGAAGCTACAGACCTTGCTGATGGCTTCCATATGGTAAAGGACAGAGGTCCAGAGCCATTACTCTATTTCCAGGAGGTTCTCCTCCTGGGATGGGGAGCATGGAGCAGGTTTGGAGGGCGAGAAGTTTTTGACATGGTCTGGGTCATGGCCTCGACTGTCTAGCAGACCTGACATCTCTGCCTTTCCCAAATCCCCTCAAACCGCCTTGGGCGGTAACCCCTCTCCCCCTCCCCCTTCCCGGCTTGTCTGGCTCCTGGGACACTTGAGACCACGTGTGTACCCATGCTTGCTGGCTGGTCCTTCCTCCAGAGAACTCGTCCTCCAAGACCAGCTTAAGCTGCCCCCTCTCGAAAGAGCCTTCCCTAGGCAGCACAGGCCTCCCTCCTCTGAGGTCCCACCATATCTTTGTAACTTTACTCACACTCTTCCCTCTAATGGGATGACCTTCCGTCCTTGAAACCAGGTGAGCTCCTACTTACCCTGAAACACCCAGTGTGAACCTTGTCTCTCCCTCTTCATTTGTCTTGGGTCCTGTGGCTTCTTCCTTGGAGCCTCACTGTATTTTGTATGGCAACCACGAATCTGTCTCCTTAGAGCTACTTTGGAAATAAGTTTGAGAGTTGGAATTGCCAAGCCCACTGTACCGCTTCCCCCTTATATAGGCACCATTTATTCCTTTACAGCAGGTTGCTCAGCCTCGACACTATTGACTTTTGGAGCTGGGTCATTCTTGGTGGTTGGCCTGTCTTGTGCATTGTAGCAGCATCGTTGGCCTCTACCCACTCGATGCCACTAGCCACCCCAGCTGGGACAACCAAAAATGCCTTAGACATTGCCAAATGTCCCCAGGTGGGGGGAGGGCACAATCATTCCCCGCTAGCTTTAAAGAGAAATAAAAACATAAAGAGAAATAAACATAAGAGAACCAAATGAGGAGTGAGAATCCCACATTCTGGGCCCCAAGATGACAGGCCCAATGCTGCTCTCAGGGTGAGTTTTCAGAGTATTAACACTTAGTGCCTCCCCAATACAGAGGTTCTCAGCCTTTGTGCAAATATGTGCCGAAAAGCACCCACATGCCAAGACACACGTACGAGAAAGCTCACACCTACACTGTCCAAGGCACTCCCCACTCTGGACCCTATTCCCGTCTGCAGAGGAATGGGTGAAAAAAATATGGGGATGCCCTGAGGGACCTCTACAGCAGGAGCACGAAGAATCTTCTGTATACGCGACCAGGGCGACAAGCTTCACCTGCAAGAGATGCAGCCAGCACCAGTGGGTGTGCCCTGTGGGACCCTGTTCACGGCAAGCTTTAGGGCGCTAGCAGTCAGGTTGAGCCCTTGGTATTCACCACCCCTCGAGGGGCTGGTGATGTGTGTCTCGATCGATGTGGATCTGAGTCTCAGTTTCATGGCTATGTTGACTCTGTTAAAATTCTTTGGGCCAAACACTTAAGATTTGAGCATTTTTTTGTATGTGTTATGCTGCTATGAAAAGTATACTTAAGAAATAATAACACCATCTTAAAAACAAAAGTCTCAGATGTGAAAGTTGAGCATCATAAGGAAGAGAGAGTTCAGCTTGCTGAAATCTGACAAATGTTACAAAACCCTAAATTGCACTTACCTTTTATACACGAGCTCTGATGTTCCATTCCCACCATTTTCTTGTCTTTTATTTTTGTTTCTCTGTCTTCATGATTGATGCCTGATGTCTGACTCTAGGCTGGGGGGCCTTTTTTTATACCCTGGGATCTTCATTTGTGTTTCAAGAGCATGATCATAGGTTTCTTTCCCCTAGATTGGCACACTCGTTAAAAATATTAGCACGTATGCAAAAATAATAATAATAATTAAAAGGACAGAATGCAAAAAAGATCAGGAGCTGGCAAGGGTTTTGGGTCTTTTTTTTGCGTTTTGCCCTGGTAACGTGCAGGAGGGCTCTGAGGGACACCATCAGGACAAGCTGATGTCCTGTATGCTGAGTGGCAAGTGCCCCCAGGCAGCTAGAACACAAAATAGGAATTATTATTTGGGTAAAATGCAGGGTTGCTGTTTTTTGTTGTTATTGTTGCTTGTTTTTTTTTAATGGTCTACAAGGGGATGTTCTGAAAATACCAATTAGAAACATTGAACCATTGACATCACCCAAACCATGGGTCTTGTTTACTGGGGTTGGATCTTTTCCATCAGCCCCAAACATGTTGTGCCATCTCCCGTCTTGTAAACAAACCCTCCCTGGGGCCTTGTTCTCCTTCCCACTGACACCACATCCTTGTTCCTTTGAAGCAAAATGCCCAGGAGAGTTGTCTTCACTCGCTGCAGCCTCTGCCCAGGTGCCTTCCCCACGCTCTCCACACAGGCCGCACAGCCCTTCCCAGAAACCGGGTCACACATGGGCAGGCCCACGGCATTTGCAGTGCTTGGCGACTCCTCCTCTTTCCTTGGCTCCTAGGACACCCCTCTCTCCTAATTTTCCTTCCTCTCACCAGCGGCTCTCTTCCAGAGTTCTTTGCTGGCGCCTCCTCTGCTGTTGGTGTGCCCCAGGCCTCAGCCAAGGATCCCTTCTTTTCTCTGGCGCCCAGGTGACCATCGTGCCCAGGCTCAGGGCTAAGAAGTCCCCGGAATCGCTAGCTGACTCCAGCTCCTGACACCCGCCTGCCTATGTGACAGCTCCATTTGATGCCTTGGTTTCCTTATAACACCCACTCCTCCAGCCATCTTCCCATCTCAGGGGGTGGTATCTCCATGCCTCCCATGGCTCATCCCATCCACTAGGAGTCACCCTGGACCCTGCAGCTCACCCATCAGCAAGTCCTTCACAGTATATCCAGAATCCATGACCAGCTCGTGGCCTCAACCACCACCATCCCATCCAGGGCACCCTTGCCTCTGCTTAGACTAGCGCATCAGCCTCATAGCTGGGCCCTCCCTCCACCCTTGCCTCTCGGCAACCAGGGATCTTTCTAAATTTTTGTCAGGTCACTTCTCAGCTCAAATCTTCCAACCCCAACAACATCCAAATCCTTGCCACATTCTGCCCATCTCGTATGGTCTAGCCTGCCTGTCATTCTACCCAGGCCCCTCCATCTAACATCTAGCAGGCTGAGAGCTGCCTCAGGGCCTTTGTACCAGCTGATCCCTGCTTTCTTTCTCAGAATCATCTCATTCGTCGAGACTTCCCTGAACACTTGTCCCAAAGGCTCCTCCCCAACACCTTTTATCTCCTTTATCCACTATTGTTATTATTTGCTTCCTTTGTCTTCAAAGCTTGAAGGACATCATCACATCATATTTTTATGTGCTTTGTGTTTATTATGTGTCTCCCTCACTAGAATATAACCCCCTCACCCCCAGAGCAGAGGGCTTTGCCAGCCTTGTTCTTGAACAGGGCTGGGCATAGTAGGTCCTGCCCACTCTGTAGGCAGACTGAGCTGGGTTTGAGTCCTGTTCTGCCCGTCACCATCTGTGCTCTTGGCATATGACTTAGCTTCCCTCGGCCTCAGTTTCCTCATCTGCAAAATGGTGTTAACAATAGAACTTCTGGGAGGACATGGACTCAAGACAGAGAGTTTCCGCCATGGAGAAGAGACTCACTAACAATACAAATGGCCATGGGATAAATTAGTGTGTAAAGAAAGAGCCATGGTGTGGACACTGATGGGTCTGGGGGAGGGAAGGGGACCAGACAACCTTGGTTGAGTGCTGATATGTGCCAAGGGCTTGATGTGCAGTGTCTCTGTTTGTCTTCACAATAATGCTATGAGGTAGATATCAACTGTATAACAACCCTATGGGTGAGGAAACAGCTCAGAGAGGCTTAGAAACTTGCTTTAGTTCACACAGTCAAGGAAAGGTGGAGATGAGTCTCCTACCTGGGACCAGAGATGGTTGGGTTTCCGAACCCAAGGATGCTGACTCTGAGCATGGGTTCAGTGTGGACAGGATGTGTAGGTTCACAACCTCGTTTCTGCTCCCACTCACCTGAGGGACTCCCATTGGCCACCTGCTCTCTGAGGAGGGAAGAAAATGGGGATGCATTTGAAAAAGCCGACCTTCCCACTGAGATTCAGATGTCTCCTGAGTTGAGACCTTGCGGATGAGGGATAGTCTCTAGTGCTAGACCACAGGGCTCTGCCTCACTCAACACTCCCATCGGTGATTTGAATGAGGACATAGAAGCTATTTGTGGTCAAGAACCCAGGAGAATGTATATGGGTGCGGGGGTGTATATGTGTGTATGGGTTTCGGGAACTTGGAGGGAAGACAATAAAATTTACTGCATCTAAAGCAAATCTTTTAAGAAAAAATCTGAGCAGCTGGAGCGATGGCTGAGTAGACCCAGATAAAAGAGAACAAAGATCAAGGCAGAACCCTGCACCCAGGTCCCCCAAACCCAGTGGCACACATGGGAGACGGGTGGGCAAAGCGTGTTGTGCCCAAGTGCCCAAGGGAAATGGTACCTAGATCTGAGCAAGTTCTTAGCCAACTTCTCCCTTGGGAGTAGGAGGAGAAAAGTGAAGTTAGAAGAGTGCGGGGGGATGGAGACCGTTACTCAGGCTCTTGGGCAACTTCCCCAAGGCGGTGACTTACTTGAATACATAGGTCTATGAAGGCGGGTCTCTAATGGAATGCCACAGGGCTCTATTATGGGTCACTATCTTTAAAAACAACCTTTTGGGTAAACTGCGTAGACAGGCTGATTGAGCTGCAGGTTTACATAGACGATGGAGGGTCACTGAGACATACTGCGGGAAGGACAAGAGTGACCCCAGGCATGTTCACCAGGCCTCCCCAGCCCACAGCAGGTATGCGGTCTCCCCTTGTGGTTTCTGGAGATCTACCTCAAAGACCCACTTGGGGGAAGACCCTGGTGCTTCCCTCAATTTCCCTGCCTGTCCTGGTCACAACTGTGTCCTGGCACAGAGCCTGACACACAGTAGGAGCTCAATACGTGACTGGAAAGCGATCTACAAACTCAGACTCGGGGACACTCCGTGTTGGGGTGTGTGTTGTGCGCACAGGAGTCTCCCCCAGGCTGGACTGGAGCCCTGTCTATGCTGGCAGTGACAACCCATATCTCCCATTCTCCACCAGCGCTCACTTTAATTGCCCGAAAATTGACGATAGATGCAAGGAAAATAATGAGGCCTAATTATGTTAATTAAACGGCTAATTCATTAATTAACGCATCCACATCCTTGGCTTAGAGAGCCCCTCTGCCTGGCCCAGAGGTTGGTTCAGTTCCAGCAGGGAGGAGAGGCCCTGCCTGGAGCCGGGAGTCAGGTGGCCGTCTTGGGCGGGGGCCAGGGGAGCTGGGTTGCCCCAAGCCCCGCTTCAGCCACTCATCCTCAGACACCCCCTGTATCCCAGGACCCTGCTCTCTCCTGGCTATAGTTTATGAGGTGCTGGGAAGGCGGCGATGAGCATATCTGGTCAGTTCTGTGTTCCTCATGAGCTTCCTAGTGACTTCTGGGGTGGCCTCCCAGCCTGGAAGAGGCAGCGAGGACGGGCAGAGGCCCCACAGAGAGAGGAGGGGTGGGCAGGCGTCCAGCGAGGACAGCGCAGGGTAACCAGAGGGCTGAGCATCACTCCCCGGGCAGACGAGCCCCTCACAGTGCTTCCTCCTGGGCCCTGTAGCCCTGGACACCTCAGCTCGCACGTGCTGTCCTTTGTTTTCTGTCTCTGGTCCTTCCCCAGATGTCTGATGTTCCGCTTTTGGGTCAGGACCTCCTCATATGCTCTCCCATCAGCCCATCCTTTTTGTTTAGAGCCCTTGATGCAGTTTGTGAGATATGATTGTGCATAGATTTGTTCCAATTCTCTTTCCTAACAAGACCCCGGGCTCAGTAGAGGAGGAACTGGGGTCTCTCTAAGTCCCTGCTCTACCCACTAGGGACCCAGCCAGGTGCCTGGCACACAGCCAGTGCTCACGAGCTGTTTGGGGAATGAATGAATCATTCCTGAATGACGGGGTTTGTGGGACGAGGAGCTTTGTTGCTAAGACCTGTCCCCTGACTCCTCCCTGCTCCCCACAGTCACAACCTGTGCCATATTATTACTAAAAGCATCTGTTCTGTTTGTCTCTGTCGCCAGGCAGGGCCACACCTCTAGGTCGCCTGCCCAGGGCTTGTGAAGTAGGGATGCATTTCTTAGTCACCAACTCAGATGAGTATTGACTTCACTTGAGGCCATGTGGAGAAGAGGTGAAGAGTGAGGTCTTAGCATTAAACCCTGGCTGCCTTGCTTCCTGGCTGTGAGGCCTTAAGCATGTGTCTCAACCTCTCGGGGCCTCAGGCTTTCCTTTGAAAAATGGAGATGGTAAGTGCCTTTCTCACAGGGCTTGTGGGCTTTAAATGAGCTGCTGGACCCAGCAGAGGCAGTTAGTAACACACGTCAGCAACTTTGACTGCTTTATTTTCTCTGATACTTGCATTTTTGAACCTCAAGACCCCATTCTTCCTAATGGCAAAAATGTGATCCAGGCAGCGTTGGTCAAACCTGGGATTTCCCAGTCATTTCCGGTTGAACAATTAGTCACATGAGTGCTTTTCTTTTTTTTCTTTTTTTGGCAAGGTGGGGGTGGGGCGTACGGGGTTGGGGGTAGGGGGGAGGCAGAAAGGGGACGAGCCAAGTTGTGGTTCTTCAATCTTTGTTGTGGAGGGCACCAGTCGCCATCTGGTTGCCCGTCAGCAGCTCATGGCCTCTAAGCTCAAGGTGCTGAGTTCACTCTTAGTTGCGGGTGGGTGTAGCCACCATCCCATGCAGGAGTCGAACCAGTAGCCTTGTTGTTAAGAGCTCACACCCTATCCTCTGAGCCATCTGGGCAGCAGCTCAGCTCAAGGTGCCGAGTTGAGTCTTAGTTGCGGGTGGGCGTAGCCCACCATCGAACAGGGAGTCTTGTTGTTACACCAGCTGAGCCATCCTGCCACCTGTTGGCAGCTCAGCGACATCTCAGCTCAGGTGCAGCGTCACTGACCCATGGGAATCGAACCGGTGGCCCTGTTGCTCAGAGGTTGTGTTCTTAAGCCAACTCTTAACCAACTGAGCCACTAGGCTGGCCCATGAGTGCTTTTCTTTGTCTCTGCCACCTCCTTGGAATTGGTGCTGAGCTCCCGAGCTTACGCCAAGCCCTGGTCTGCTGGGCCTGCTCCCTGCAGGCTGACTGGCTCTCTTTGGGATTTCTCCTGTGTCTCCGTCTCTGGGTCTCCCTGGTTAACCTTCTGGTGTGTGAGTCACACTGGAGAATTCTGAGGTCAAGGAAAGAACGTGTGCCCCACGGACACTTATATCAGAATACCCACCATATTTTGAACCACGTGGCAAGGTGCATAAAAACTCCACAATCCACGTGAGCGGCTGGCAGCCAGTGTGAGCTGCCAATAGCCGCGGTGAGTGACATCCAGAGGCCGGCGACCGATCTGCCTCATCCGGGAAGAGCGCAATGACGATGCCAACATGGGCCAGTGAGCAACGTCCTCCGCAACTAGACTGAAGAACAAAAAGCCAGCAACTTGTCTGTTCCCCTTCCCCGATTCCCCAACACTGTTCCCCTCCCCCAATTCCCCAATAAAAAATCCTTAAAAAAAACAAAAAAAACCCTCCACAATCCAGACCATGACTTTGTATAAACCCATGTGGCCCAATCTGTTTGTGGACCGTTATCAGCCCCCTGTACCCTCCGCAGGGACTCGGGCTGATTGAGAAAGACCCCTCCCGGTGACAATAATGCAGGGTTTTAAAAAACAGCCAATGTTTAATTTCACTTTTGATAGTTTGTCCGTCATGATTCTTTTGTATTCATTTTGATTTTTAGAAATATTTTTTGTACGAATCATTGAGTTTCTGGCACCCCCTTTAAGTTTTGCACCTGAAGTAAGTGCCTCACTTGCCTCACCCTAATCCGGCCCTGTCTCTATGTCTCCTCCGAGTGCGCTGGGCAGGGCTGCCCCTCTTTCCCTCCCCCACCCCCACTCCAAGCCCCCCTCTGCTCCAATTGTGACCTCCTCTCTCGAGACCTTCTGCTTTCACAGGAGGCTGCTGGGAGTGGGCACGGGGGGGCGGGGTCCTGGGAGGTACAGGGCTCCCCTGCTTTGGGACCCCCACCCATCTCGCAGGGTTCTTCAGCCAATTGCTTCCCTTTGCCTAGGAATCTTCCTGGAGAAGGAAGGGAGGGATGGGGAAGCCGAGTGTGAAACCTGCCAGCCTTTCTCCTCTTTCCCTGGATATGGGGGGAGTGGGGAATGGGAGGGGGCTGCGGAGTGAGGAGGGTTTTCTTCTCTCACATGCCTTTCTCATCTCCCCTTTATCAGGGTTTGATATGTAAGCCGGGATTGTGACATCTTGGTTCTCCAGGTCCTTAAAGCCATGGGGGGGCCCTCCCAGCTGGGTGCCTTGATGGAGGTGGGGGGGCAAACAGCTAGCAGGAAGCAGGGAGTGTGGGCATGAGCCCCTTCCGCCATGGCACCCTGCCTCCCCTGGTGCCCAGCTCGTCCTGCTTGGTGCTCCTGAAACTGGAATGGAGGCTGCTAGGGATAGGATGGCAGCTGGAGTGAAAACTCCCCAAGGTCCTCAGGGTCGCTAACCACGCAGACAGGGCCCCGAGACTGCCACCATCCAGGCTTGGAGAGGGAGGGTCCTGCACAGAGGCTCAGAGAACTCCTGCCGGAACAAGGTGGGATTCAGCTCTGTTTCCCAGGGAGAGAGAATCAATTGCTGAGATTTCATTTGAAGGACATGAAAGTAGAACTTCATAAGAAATATAATTATTATAAAATGCTTGGGCCTCTTCCTGAGCTCTGCTTACTTCACCCCTGTCTGGGTAGCAGGAGCCACCATCTCACTGCCTAATTGGAATGGATTTCAAAAGCGCAATAAGAGTCACCACCGAGGTGGGGAACACATTGCTTGGGGCTCTCTCTGAGCAGACTTGATGAATGTGGGGTGTCTGCAGAGCTCTCCTGCCTGACCTCTGGCCCCAGGCTCTCCCCTCCGATGGATGGCAATAATAGTGATAACGATAACAATACCAGTAAGAGCAGCTGAATGTTTAGTGAGCATTTACTATGTCCCAGACAGGGGAGTTCAGTGCAGGCATTGTCTCACTGAATCCTCACATTAATTCTAAGAGGAAATGGATCATTTAGCTGTTGCTACAAAATTGCTGCATAACAAACAACCCCACGAGTCAGTTGGTTAAAAACGACAACTATTCATTCTCACAGACCTGGAGGTTACCTGGGAGTTAGCTGATCTCGGCTGGGCTCGGCTGGGGCAATTGGCTCTGCTCCACCTGTTCTGTCCTCTTCCTGGGAGCTGCTCCTAGCCCGGGCCTATTCTTCTCATAGATGGCAGAGGCGCAGATCGCAAATGGAAACACCCAAGGGCTCAAGAGGTTCTCCTCTGTTCTTCCTTCTTTTTTTTTTTTTTTTTGCTAAAGCCAGTCACATGGCCAAACTCAAAGTCACAGGTGGAGAACAATGTCCCGCCTCTTTAGTGGGAGACACGGCAAAGTCACGTGACAAAGAGTGTGGCTAAAGGAGAGGTAAAGAGGTAAAATGGAACATTAATGCAATCTGCCACAGGTACTACTATTATTATCCCCATTTTACAGATGAGGAAAATGAGTGCCAGAGAGGGGAAGTTACTTCCCCAGGGTCACACAGACACAGTGGAGCTGGGATTCAGAGCTAAGCCTGTGCCTGAGATCTCAGTGACCCTTCCTGTTACCCTCTTCAGTGCCCGAGAGAGCCCACCCTCACTGGGGCAGTTCGTCTGGACCCAGCCCATCCTGACCCCATGCACATGGTCTGGGACTGCCAGCTGAGTTACCAGTGTCCCTGGTGTTCTCCCTATGGACCCCAGTTTTCACCAGGCCAGGAGTGGGCTCTGGGAAAGACAGGTAACTTTTTGGGACCAGACACCCCCTTATCTGATCTTTGGTCCTGTCTTATGAGAGAACACCTGGCTTCCCCAGCTGGTGAAGGTGGAGTCAGGATTCCAACCAAGTTCCTGACTCAGAGCCTCCCCTATACATGACCCAGACTAGCTCAGCCCTCCAACCAGTGGCCAGCACCGGGGGTCCCCCCCTCCCCCGCCTCCCCAGCCCACTCTGAATGCTGGGAGCTGGCAGACAGAATGATGTACTGCCCAGTTCCTCCCTCCCTGCCTCCCTGGGGGGCTGGCCTTCAGACAGCCCATTTTGGCCTCGGCACCCTGCCCCCTGCCCCCTGGGCTCCCTGGGACCCTGGGCTAGTGGAACCCATGCCCAGAACCCCATGGCTGAGTGATCCTCCGGGACCCACAGACTCTCACCACCTGACTCCTTTTTAAGTTTTGATTATTTCTCCATTACCCAAGTAATACATGTTCATTGCAGGCGAATTAGAAAATACAGAAAAGCATAAAGAAAAAAAATCAAGTGTAACCAGTTTAGAGGCATCTCCACTCATTAGGGGTATAAACATGAAATGGTTTTATTTTTCCAATAACTGCCACCACTCTGCTCTCTCTAAACTACCTCTTCCTGCCTGCTGGGTGGCGAGTCCATAAATGACATCTCAGTCTAATTCCATAACTTTCCACTTTGGCTTATTAAGACTGGTTCATTCTGGTATTGAAGACTCAGTCCTGTGTGTTTGAAAACTCCAACCTCACTTGGTTCAAAGCTTGTCCTTCTTTCCCCCCTCCCCCACCCCCTGGAGCGGCTGGCCCACTTCCTCCCTGCCCAGGGTAGTGTCCGCAGTGTGGCTCCCCCTCCCCCACCCCACTCCTCGCCCTCGCTCAGCAGAATTTGGCTCTCTTGTTAGCCTGGGAGACAGGGAGGCTTTGGCTGCTGAAGTAACTTGTCCATGGGTAAATGGCCACCCCTAAGGTTCTCCCTGGGGGCAGAGGGGCTCCTTCTGTCCTCCCTCCCCGGTCTTGCCAGTCCCCTCACATTTCAGCTACCTCTCCGGCCAGTCCCCAGTTGCGGCTTCCTGCAAGTTCTTCTGATGTGTATCACCTTGCAAGCTGGTGGCCCTAACACGTGTCTTCCCTGGTGACATTCAGCTATTGAGCCTGTAAGCACCCGCGGTAGCCAGGCTCAGAGCCTTGAGGCCTGGGCATTCAGGAGATGGTCCTTGTGCCCAGTGGGTAAGCCCTACCCTCTTGGCCAGCGAGCCCTTTTCCTGGACTCTGTGGGCACATAGGTGGCCAGTGTAGTGGCCAAGCACTGGGCGGGAAAAGCCAGTCTCCCCTGCTTGCAGGCACCTGGACTGGAGGAAAGATTTCCTTGGACTTTGGGAGGAAAAAGCCAAACTTTCCACCACCAAGTGAATGAGAGGGGAGGAATGGTCACTTCCTGTATCGTCTTCTCTTATCTATGTCTGGGGAAGGCAGTGGGGGGGTGCACTGAAATAGTTTCCACCTATGGGGTGGCTGCAGCATGTGAGTGATAGGCCTCTGCTGTCTCCAGGTGGTCCCCGTGAATTATCCCATTGCATCTCCCCATTCCTCCAGATGAGCAAACTGAGGCCCAGGTAAGTTAAATAACTTGCCGATGTCACACAAAGAGCTGGACCAGAAATACCTGAGCCTTTTCTCACCACTGGGCAATGTTACTGGTTTCCTTACTAAACCACATGTCACGACATCTTTTCCTACCTGTCCATAAATATACACAGTTAGCGTGTGACGGTCCCTCTGATCAATGTTCCTGATTTAATGGCCTGATTCCTTTTATCAGACTTCTTTTTAGGGTTTTACCCCAGGGTGCCGCATTGCCTGTGGAGATATTGTTTGGCTGATGCTGTGTTAGTTCGTCTGAAAGGAGTCTGCATCCTCATCACCAGGCCCTTGGGAAGGCTTGGCCTTTCTGCCAGACGCCTCACTTGACAGCTTGGCCCCCAGCCCTGTCCAGGCCTGGAGCTTCCGGGGGATGAAGGATACCCATGCCAATAGCTAAAGGCTCCTCCTGTGTTTCCTCAGAGCCCATCAGGGCAGGCATGAGGAGCATGTCGCATCCCCAGGCCACTGGGACGAAGGAGGCACCTCCAGCCTTCTCGAGCATGCTTCTGGCCACAGTGGATTGGACCCAAGGCAGGCACGTGACACAAGTCAGGTCACTCCGTGTCTTTCTCCCGGGAGTTTGGAGTTGGGCTTCAGAGCACCTGGGAAGGCTCTGAGGTTGTCCGGGGTGGGAGGACGGAGAGAAGGATGAGGACAGAGCCAGACATGGAGGACTAGTGGTTCGAGGCGGTTTCCAGTCCCTCACCAGGCCTGGCTGCCCCTCGACTTTTGGGTTCCAGGAGGATCCCCTTTCTCCTTCCATTAAATTTCATACTTTTCCTCACTTTAGTATGTGTTCCTTAACTTGCAGTCCCCAATCAAGTCCCCTCTTGCAGCACTAGTCCAAACATACCACCTGGGGAGAACTAAGGACCCGACAAAGAGAAAATGCACTTGAAGCATCCTTGTGGTATGCAGCAGGTGCTCTGTAAATGGTAGCCCCTGTTACCTTACTTTTCCATACAGAGCAAGAATCTGTGTCCATTACACTAAGAGCCCAGCATTCTGGACTGGGAAAATCCTGTTCTGGGAGGAAGTGGAAGTCCTGCTAGACCATGAAGTGTTAGGCTACACCTGGCCAGATATAGGTTCATGGCCTTATACCCAGCCTGGGAACTCTGGGCCTTAGCTGGGCTCCCAGAGGCCGGATTTGCATAAGGACTCTCCAAGCCTCAGAGTGAGAAGGACTTGGGGACTCATGCCCAGGCCCTGTGTGTACCTACTGTGTGCCATGCACTATGTGTGCTAGGGGTGTCTGGGTGGGATTTACCTGTCTCTTTATCATTGCCCTTTGAATGAGGTGCCATTATCATCCCCATTTTACAGATGAGGAAATTGAGGCTCTGAGGGCTAAAGTGCCGTGCCCAAGGTCATAAGGCTATTGAGGGGTACACTGAGGATCATTCTGTTGCTCCCTAGAGATTGCCTCACATCTCCCCACAATGTTACCCTATTGAATCAGAGAATATATGAAGGAAGGAAGGAAGGAAGGAAGGAAGGAAGGAAGGAAGGAAGGAAAGAAGGAAGGAAAGAGAGAGAGAGAGAAAGAAAGAAAGAAAGAAAGAAAGAAAGAAAGAAAGAAAGAAAGAAAGAAAGAAAGAAAGAAAGAAAGAAAGAAAGAGTTACACTTCTAACCCTGAAAAGGTTTATTTTAGGGCTGCTTCTGGGTTTTGGAAAACTAACAAACCAGCTGAGTATCCCCATTCTCCAGATGGAGAAACTGAACCCCAAGTCCCCCTGCGAGGATGGAGTCCCTCCGGGTCACCGAGTTGGGGATATATCTAACGCACCTTCTGTCCTGACCGTGGCAATGGCTTTTGAACCAGAATAAGGCAGGGGCTTGCTTGCCGGGATGGTTCTTTCTTCCTTTTTTCTTCCTCTCCTCCTGGTCCCCATCCCGAAGGTAAAAAGTTCACGCGGGCGGCCATCTGTCGCCGGCTGTCAGTTGGCCATGTAATCTCTCTGTGGTTTTATTACTTAAAAACGACGCTGCATCCGGGCTGGGGAATTTTCCAAGGTGTTTGAGGCTGCCACGGGGTCCATTTATATTGTGCCTGAGTTTTCTTCCCAGTCTCCTTGAGACAAGTGACCAACAGGCCCCGCCGTGAAGGCCGTATCAGTCATTTGCCAACGGGAGCCGGGCCGTGAATTATCAGGGGATGACGCGGTGGGGAGCACGGGCAGGGGGCGTGGGGTGACAGTAAACATGTCCTGGGAATGTGTCCCCCATCACTCACGGGCAGATAGCAGATCTAGGCACCCACGCGGCCCCTATCTCTAAATCTCAGCCTGACCTGTGAGGGAGATGGAGGTGACTTTCAAGGGAGTCTGTCTGCAGAGAACTTGGACGAGAAGTTTATGGCAGGCCGCATGTGCCTACCGGGTGGGGCGGCGCCTGCTCCCAGCAGCTGCCTGGAAAGCGCTGGCCTTCCGGTTAATTAATTTAATCATCTGTGTATAATTTCACTCCACAAAATTTATTATTGAGCATCAGCTATGTGAAGAGGATGTACATTTTGGATTTCTGATAAAATGCAAAATGAAGGTCTTTGTTTTAGGGGGGCAAAGGGGCCCAGGGTCAGGCCGCAATGTCCTCTCTCTGTGGTTCCTTGTCGCCTTGCCCCAGCTTGAGGGCTGGCTCACCCACTTGCTCTGTCTGGGGCTGAGGAGTTCACCGAGGGTCATGGGAGAGGCGACTGTGCCCAGGACAGGATCAGCTGCCCTGCCTGGCGGGGTTCTTTTCCCCAGGACCGCTGCTCAGTGCCAGGCTCTGCACTGGGCACTTATCCACCAAGTCTCATCAAATCCTACAACAACCCCATTTTACAGATGAGACAAGAGTTGAGAAATGATCTAAAATCACTCAGTGAGTCAATGCTAGAACTTGACCACGAGCTCAGATCTGTGCGCCCCTAGAGCCCCTGGAGGAGGGTTCTGGCTGCTGCCTGCAGTGGGGGTGGGGGGTGTTGACAAGTGTCCCATTCACCTTCCCCTGAGATCTGGGCATAGGTGTCCTACCTGACCCTTCGGCCCACCTCTCCAACCAGCCCATGGTAAGGGGCTAATACTCTGGCACAGGACAGAGACTGGGACAAAAAGGGCCCTTGAAAACTAGGAAGAGGGAGGAGAAAAAAGAAATAAAGTGTGTAGGACGGGGCGGAGGCTGGGCTGAGAGGCAGAGGTGGGTGGGAGGGAGGGGAGTTTAGACAGACTAGGAGATAAGGGACTCTTTATTTGTCTTGTCACCTGTCGTTGTGTCTTTCTTCCTCTTACCTGTCTTTGTGTCTATCTCTGCCTCTAAAAGGGAGTTAATTTCCCTTTTTTTCCTGAGATTTTATGGCTCCCACCAGTGCAGCTGCGTGGTTTTAGACAAATGACTTTACCCTGCTGCGCCTCAGTCTCCTTACCTATAAAGTGGGGACTTCCGCACCCTGCTGGGAGGATCCTGAGGGCAGGGTGTCCTGTTCACCTGGGGCTTTGCAGGGTGCACACTGACGTCCCCTGTCCTGGGCATCCCCTCAGGCGCTGCTCTCTAAGCCGCCAGCACACTGCTCCCTGCTCTGAGTCTGCTTTCTCAGGGGGCTGCTCGGCTCCTGCTTTCTCTGCCTTTGTTTCTGCCTCATTCTCTCAGTCTCACTCCGTTTTCTCTTCCTCTCTTCTCTCCGTATCTCTGGAAGATGCTTCCTTCTTCTTCCTCTCTCTGACTTTCTGCCTCATGCCAGCCCCCTTTCCTGCCCTATACACCCTGTTTTTCCTTTCTCTGCCCTCTTCCTAATTTTCAGGAACTCCTTTTGGCCCCAATCTCTGTCCTGCCCCTTACCATGTGCTGGAGGGTCAGATGGAGACACCCATGTTCCCTCACCGTGACCCTGAGATCCTGACCTGAGCCCTGAGACTGGGCCAAGCGGCCTGAGGGCAGGCTCAGGGGCAGCCGGAGGGACAGGACCAGGAGCTCACCTGGCCAGGCCAGCGGCCTGCACAACCTCTCCTGCAGCAGCCCTCAGCCCGTCTGTGCTCAGACAAGGACTGACTCTTTCAAAGATAATTTATAGGCCAATACCTCATTGCACATGGTAATAGCTTGTGCTTAAATAATAATAAGCTTGATTGCCGTGCAGTCGTTAAACTTTTTTTCCCATTCAGTTTAACTGACCATTTTGTGTGTGATTTGGAAGAAGTGGGGAGAGAGAGCCTGGTCATTATCCAGGGCCTGAAACGGGAGTTAATTTCTAATGAAGGTATAATTTTATTCCAATGATTTTACATTTAATTAACTAAAGCTACAAGTAATTTGAAATTATACGGTGATGGGGCCTCACTTTGGGGATCACAGAGGGCAGAATAGGGGAGCTGTGGGGGGACAGACGGCCAGGGAGGAGGGGGAGGCGGGGAGAGGGACAAAAGGAAGGGGACCCTGTATCAGTCAGTGGCTGGGATCCAGGCCCCAGGCCAGGCACCTGAGTTCAGTTACCTCTTGAATCCTTCATCTCAGCCTTTGTGGCAGGAAGTGGTGGTGTTTCCACTTCACAGATGTGGAATGGAGAAAAGACTGCTGTATCTTGGTCTGCCAAGCCCCCCATCTACCAGCCCCTCCCCCACTCCATCCTATGAGGCCACCGTGCTGTTCCATGGTCCTGACCCCTAGAGTTTGGGAAGGAGAGTGTCAGCCAGAGGCCTTTGGCTGGCCGACGGGTGAGATGTGCTTTTCTTTCTTATCTAATTTAACTTACATTCAGTTAGAGGCACAAAGCTGAAGTGGACAGCTGGATGAAATTTTGCATGTGTTCACACCCATGTGACCATCCCCCAGAACAAGCACCCAGTAGGCTCCCTCTTTCCTCTTCCCAGTCAAAACCTCCCCAAACAACGATTCATGATGTCTGTCACCATTGCCTGATTTCCTGCTTTTTGGACGTCATGTAAGAAAGAGCACGTATTCTTCTATGTCTGGCTTCTTTCGCTCCATAGTGTGCTTCAAAAATTATCCAAGGTGCTGCGTATATCCAAAGGTCTGTTCCTTTTCATTGCTGGGTAGAATTCCATTGTATGAACTTGCAATATTTACTTTTTCATTCTCTCATGGATAGGCATTTATATTGCCTCCAGTTTGGGGCTATTATGAACAGTGCCAGTGGGAACTTTCTTGTGGGTGTCTTTGGTGCAGGCAGATCCTCATTTCTCTGGGGGATATGCCCACAGTGGAGCTTCTTGGTTCTGTCTGTCTGTTTCTAGCTGTAGTACAGGCTGCCAAACAGTTTTCAGAAGTGGTTGTACCAACCTCTCTCTTTCCCAGCAAACGTCAGCTTTCTCCATCTTCTCTCTAACTCTTGGTATCACCAGTTCTTTTATTTTTGCCAGCTGGATGGGAGCGTAGTGTATCACTTTGAATTTTCCCGATGACTGATGGCTGCTGAGCAAATTTTCCAGGCTTTTTCATCATTTGGATATCAGTGTCTGTGAAGTGCTTGTTCAAATCTTTTGAGCATCTTTTTTTTTTTTTTTAATTGGGTTGTCCATTTTTTACTTATTGCTTTCTAGGAGTTCTTTATTCTAAGGCTTGCTTTTTCACTCTCCTAATGGTATCTTTTGATGACTAGGAGTTCTTAATTTTAATGAAGTAAAAAAGTAAAGATTTAACTTTAGAACCAAAAGGCCATCGTCAGCTATATTTTCCATTTTGCACACAAGCCAGACCCTTGCAGAAGAGGGGAGAGGAATCCACATTTGGAGAGAGGATGGGGTCCTGCCACCTCCCTTGTCCCTGGTCCAGGTGCTCCTAGGCCTGGCTCTGTCCCTCCCGTCCCGTGGCCTGGATGCTTCAGTTCTTCTTCAGTCCCATGGTATTCCTGATTCCAGCGTCCTTCCCATAAAATTCCCTTTTAGTTTAACCTCACTCAAGTTGGATTTTCTCTATGTGCGACCCAATGATCCCCATTTCACAGATGAGGAAACTGAGACTCAGGGAGATGTGACAATTTCCTCAGGGCCCCACACTGCTAAGTCTTGGGGCTGAGATTCAGGCCCCAGTCCAGTTCAGTGTGAGGGTGACTCAGGAGACCTTGAAAGAGTTTGAGGACAAGGGGAAAGAGAGGTTAAGGCTTGTGATGAGAAGGTAGCGTGACTGACCTCTGGAGACCGAGGGGTGGGTCAGAGGGAAGAAGGTCCGGGAAATGGGGCTGGGATGGAGGCAGCAGGGGTGGGCTGCGGCATTGGCTCAGGATGAGGTGGCAGGGAGAGGCCCAGGCGGCTGGAGTGAGGGTCCCGCAGGTGTGGTCCTGCTCCGTCTCTAGGTGACCCTGACCCTGGCCTGGGGCTGACCTAGACCCTGCCCATCACTGTGTCCTGTCCAATTGAGGCAGGTGGGGGAGGGGTCCTGAGTGGGAAAGAGTTCCCAAGTCTGTCATCTCCTCATCCATGGGGAGAGGAGCTGAGGCAGGGTGGGGTACTCTGGGGGTGCTGGGCTCCCAGCCTCCTCGGGCAGAGTATCTGTGTGCATGTGTGTGTGCACGAGGCCGAGCGGGGCCTGGAGGAAATATGTACCCCTTGAAGTGTAATTATGTGCAATGAGCCCCACAGTGAGGCAGGGGCAGCCTGGCTTTGGTGGGTGTGTCTGTCTGTCTCTCTGTCCCTCTCTCCCCCTCTCCCCTCCTGCCCTCCCTCCCTCCCCCCTCTCTCCCTCTGTCCCTCATTTCCTCATTCATAGAAACATGCACAGAGACATACAGAGACCCAGGAATGGAGATCCAGACTCTCAGCATCACCCAGACTCAGAGAAGTCACACAGAGGCTCGAGCTTCACGATAAGCAGTTGACTTTTGCAGATTGCTCACCTTGTGTGTCATCAAGTGCTCAACCCAACCCCCTAGGAGGTAGGTATTATCACCTGCATCTTATAGCTGAGGAAATGAACGCTCAGAGATTCACACCAGGCCTCTGAGATTCTAAACCCTAGCATCTCAGCTGCTACTTCCATCACACGTCACATACCCCAAAACAGAGAGAAGCTGATAGGTGTACCCAGAAGCCCAGATACAGAAATATGAACACAGAGACAGGGCCATGGGCAGATGGCACAGTCACAAGCCTTACACACGCAGACAAGCACTCCCAGAGCCCACAGACCTGGGCACACATGCGCCCACCTGGAGGATGGGGTAGGGAGACCCCAGGAGACCCTACAGCCCTCCTCATGGGAGGCCCTGAATTGACCGTCTCTGGCTTCCACTCAAGGTTTCTGCCAGGGTCATCCTGTTATGTCCCTGCCTGTCTGCGACCCTGACCAGGCCTCAGAGCTCTCTTGTCACCAAGGCCAGCTGATTAGGTCAGAAGATGAGTCTAGCCTGCACCCTTCTAGCTCCTGTCCCAGCTCCTGCCATCCCATTGGATAGACAGAAACTGGTGGCAGTGCTGCCAGGCTGTGGCCTCGGGCCTCCATCTAGGGACAGAGCACGCTGGCTCAGGGGTCTGCAAGCCTCTGAAGTTCTGTACATATGCCTACATGTACGGGTGTGTGTGTGTGAGAGAGAGCATGCCTGTGAGGGGTGCATGTTTCTGCCATGTGCCTGCACCAATGCAGACCTGTTTGCCGTGGTTTTGTATAAGGCCGTCTGTGTGTCAGAGGTGCGCAGATAAAGTCTGAACTTTTAGGATGCTCTGGGTCAGATTTTCCTGGTAATGGGTGAGCCTGAGGTTGCTGACTAGGGGGTAAAGTGTGGGGAAAAGCTGGACCACAGAGGATTCGGGGCCCTTTTGCTATGCGCGTGTAGACGTGTATGTGTGTGTGCACATGTGTATCTCCCCGGACTGGAACTGAACTTCTGAAATGCTATGGTCCTGCCCTTTGTCCCTGTCCTCTTCCCATGGCAGCATCAGCCAACTAGTATTGCCAGCAAGGCTTCCACACCGAGGAAGTGGGCTCCCCCATCCCTGCCTGCCCCCATCCCCCTGGGGTATCCTTGTTTCTAGGATCTTAAGGCCTCATATGCGACTCCCGGGCAGAGGGAGTCCTCCTTTCCCCTTCCTCCTTTCCCCCTGCCAAGCCCAGTCTGGGGTGAGGTGTGGTGGGGACATGTATGTGGGGTAGTGGGGAGGGCGGGGCTATAGGACACATCTCGTTGGGTGGGCGGCAGCTGCGGGGCTTACGAAAAGGCCCAGGATGTCTCCTGTGGAGCAGTGTCTGAGGGGTGTGCAGGGCTGGGTACCCCCTGTATTTGTAGGGGCTCTGGGTGGGAGGGGCCGACCAGGAGGAGGACAGTCGGTTTAGGGCGGAGAGGAGCGAGGAGGGTTACGTAGCAAGAGCCACCCTGCCTTTGCTGAGGGGGGCCAGGCCCATGCCGGCGCGACTTGGTTTTTCACCTCACTGCTGTCCCCATATTGCAGACGAGGCAAGGAGAGCTCACGGAGGTTCACGCAGCTGTTAAGAGGGGGAGCTGTGATCCCAGCCTGGACCACAACTGGCAGACCGCAGAGCCGGTGTTTGACCACCGCCTCCAGCCGAGGGGATGGGTTTTGACCCGGGCTCAGAGGTGGGTCCTGGGCCCTGGGAGGCTGGAGATTGCCCCTTCAGAGCAGCAGAGAGGGGTTCAGTCTGTGAGGGGTAGAGTGGAAGAGGCATGGCATGGGAAGGGACCTGCTCCACCCTGGTGGCGATGGCCAACTGGGGACGTCCACACGGGGCCAGTGGGAGGAGGGACCTGAGTGGGCAGCCTTTCAAGCCCACATGAGACACCCTCCGGGGACACCCAGGCTGGCTTTGGGGGTTGATGACATTCTGCCACATACACGCAGGTGAGGCTGGAAACAAGCAAGAATCTCGTGTTGTGGCTGCCGTGGCCTCATTTATTATGCACACAAGTAGGGGGCGCTGGGTTGTTTGGGGTTCCTCCTGAGAACCAGAGAGCAGTTATCAAACTGCAGAGCGGTGCTGCAGTCAGGGCAGTGCCCTTCGGAGCTTGGCTCTGGGTTCGTATCCCAGCTCTGCCTCCCCGCCTGGCCAGTGTGGCTCGCCGCTCACAGCCTGTTTCCACAGCTGCAAATCGGGACGAACGGTAGCGCCCACTCTCTAGGACTGTTTTGAGGCCTTCGTGAGATAATAGGCTCACAGTGCTCATTAGCACAGTGCCTGGCCCGGTGAGGACAGATCAGCTCCAGGCCTCTGGGGGCGTCTGCCCTCCTCCACACACACACCAGGCTCCAGGGTGGAGGTGTCACCCTGTAATTATCGTTCAGTGCACAGACCCCCACGGCATCTGTGGTGATTTTATGAGTCTGGGAGATTAGTTCCTTAAAGGAGAAACTCATACTCCCTGGCCAGGGGAGGAACAGGTTGCCCGGGCAAGCTGTGTGCCGAAGTGGCCACGAGCGATGCTTTATGGGGCCTGTAAAAGCTGCTGACCCCACTCCTGTACTAATGACATGAGCAGGCCCTGGCAGCTTTCAATAACCTGAGCTCCAGCTGAGCCCGACTGACGCGAGAGGGAACGGGGCCAGGCCTCATCTCTGCCTGAGACCCCGGCAGGGCTGGGTGAGGGCTGAGGGGTGAGGGAGTAAGGAGGCTGCCCACCCCCTCTGCACTCCCACCATGTCTGGGTGCAGGAGGGCAGTGTGGGAGGCCCACTGGCTCTTAGGCCAGCCGCTTCCTGCCCTGGGCCTCAGTTTCCTCATCTGGGAAGCAGGAATCATAATCTGCACCTGTGGGTTATCCTGAGGTTGGAGAGGAAAAATGAGAAAAAGAGCCTAGTACCCAGAATGAATGCCCCAGGGGTCATCAATGGCTCGGCACACCCAGGGTGTCGCCTGCGTAATCCCTCACCCTAGGTTCCTTCTGCGTTTGGGCCTCTGCTTCCCCATATAGGCCAGCTCCAGTGTGCCCAAGCGAGGGGACGGGTAGGCTTGGACACCAGGACTTCATTCTTTCCTGGATTGGTCACTAGAGCTCGTGTGTGGCCTGGAGAGCTGTTATCTGTCGTTGATGGCGCCTCATTTGTTTTTACGGGAGCAGAAGCTGCGTTGCTTGTGTTGTAAAGAATAGAGAGGGATATTAGGGGTGGGGATGGCGGTCAACAGCCCAGATCCATGCCACGGGACCATGAGCGCCCACACTTAGACCATGTACCCAACCTGTGTGGAAGTGTCCCTCGGGCAGGTGGCGATGCCACTCTGGGGACTGTGTCCCTTGGTTTGCCAGTTGGGGTGGCAGTCAGGGCAGGTTGCAGTCATTCATCCACTCAGCCACGCTCTGCCCTCCGTCCATATGTCCGTTCGCTCCTTCAGCAAAGATCCCTTAGGTACTTCCTTGGGGACAGCACTTTACATTCCACGTTTTCTCCAATCTTGTGCAGAGGGGCTGATTCACCTTTTTCACTGATGAGGAAGCTGAGGTTGAGCGGGATCAAGCCCCTTGCTCAAGGCCACACCATGACTAAGTGGCCTGTCTAGAACTCCGGTGGGCTCCACACCCCTTTCACCTGCCCTGTGTCCTTGTCGCCCCCTGCAGGTTTGGACTGGAATAGCAAGTGAATTTGGGGTGCAGAGAGACTCCCCAATCGCTAGGTATCTGCCATGCTGGCTCTGCCCTGACAACTCAACTTACCTCAGTTTCTCTGCCCAGAACTCCAGGTCTCCGTGGGGGCCAGATTCGACCCTGAACAGATATATTCTCACTTCATTTTCACCAATTCTCTATGCCTCTCCCCTCCCCTGCTACCATGGACTGTCAAATCCTGCTGCCTCCTTCTAGCCATGTGACCTTGGGCAAATCTGCTTTCCCTTCCAGCCTCAGTTTTCTCATCTGTAAAATGGAACAGAGGGGGAAATTACGTGTGGCCTGGGGTGGAGGTAAACATATAAAGCGGACATTGCCTTTAGACTCATTCCCCCTCCTCCTCTCGTGGCTTCAACTGCGCATTCTGCCCCGCCCCACCAACTTCCTCTAAGTCTTTTTTTTTATTTAATTGGGGAACAGTGCATTTTTCCAGGACCCATCAGCTCCAAGTCGTAGTTGTTTCAATCTAGTTGTGGAGGGTGCATCTCAGTGGCCCATGTGGGGATTGAACCAGCAACCTTGGTGTTATGAGCACTGTGTTTTAGCCAGCTGAGCTAAGCAGCCATCCCTAAGTCTTCTTTTTTTTTTTTTTAATCAAAGTCTGAACAGTCCTTAGAACAACACGTTGCCTTAAGCACTAGAAGAGATCCCACTTTGGTGTGTGTGGGGGTGCTGGCCCTCCTCTCCCCTGCTCCCTCAGCTCTGCTTCTGGGGTGACAGTTCCTCATTTCCCACAGGGTGTCTGGGAGGATCTAGTGAGATACTATAGAAAAGCCCCTAGCCTGGCACAGAGTAGGTCCTCAGCCCACGGGAGTCTCCTTCCTGGGATTCTGGCCCAGGCTCCAGTTCCCAGGTGGCCCCCAGCTCAGGGAGGAGCTGCCATTCTTGGGGAGGAGGGAGGTTCCATATTCCACACCAGGGCTTCTTTTCAAGGCACTGTTCAGCAGCCAGATCTGCCCTCTGGTGGGGTCTGCTTAGGAATCTGGGTGGTGCTGGGGCTCTCTCCCAGAGCATCCTTTTCTTGTGGGAACAAGGCCCCGTGATGTCTGTGTGCGCATGTGAGCATTAGGGGGTATGGCAATGAGGGCCTTTCCCATGTGGCTTGAACCTACCCTTCCCTCTGCTGGGCAGGCCCCCCTGTACCCCAATCCATCACCCCAACCACCTGGTTTCCCCCAGGTGGGACGTGGACAATCTGGGACACATCTAGCAGGGCTAAGCACCTCCTATGGGACAGGCAAGCACAGTGGTGGAGTCCAGGTTCTGGTGCCAGGTTGGCCTGGGTTCAAATCCCAGCACCTGCTTCCTAGCTGTGTGACCTTGAGCAAGTTGATTAGCCTGTCTGTGCTTCGCATATCTGGAATTTGCTCCTCACTGATAAGGCAAGTGCCCCTGCTGTCCCCACACAACAGATAAGGCCATGGTGCTCTGATTCTGGGGGCTTCTCTGCTTGCCTACTTAACCCTGGCCTCCTAACCAGAGGCTAAAGGGCTCCCCAAGAGGCGGGGTCTCTTACATGGTGGGAGGTACACTGGGCAGAGCCAGGGTAGATTGGGGGTCCATCTGGCGGTCCCTTGAAGACCTTGTGAGCCCTGGCCTCAACAGAGACTCAACTGCACGAGCACTCCAATTAAAGGTAATTCCCCTTTTTCCTACCTTGAAATTCCTATTGATTTCCTCCCTAAATAGAAATTCCCATTGATTCCTTGTCTGTTCAGATTAGTGTCCTCGGCTGTGGCCTTCTGTGCATAATATTTTCCCGCTGCCGCTCAGGCCCCCATAACTCTCCCCAAGGTGACCCTGCCACCACCTTCTTGGCTGGGCCCCATCTTCCCAGCTGGCGTGGGGAACAGTGGGTGGGAAGAGGGCCTGGGCGGGGATGTGGCCACCCTCTGACACCCCATCACCCTACTCCTGCCCCAGATGGAGTGAAGATGGAGATGTCACTACGCTTGGCCTTGGCTCCACCCTGTTGGGTCCACCTCTGCCTAGGAACCAGTAGTGCATTGCTCAGGTTGGGGGCTGAGGCCCGCAAAGGCACATTGCCGGGAAACAGCCTCCCACAGGTGAGTAGAGATGAGGGCCAGTCAGGCAGTCCCACGAAGAGGGCCCCAGCCTCCCGGAGCCTTCCTGCTCCTATCAGCTCACAAGAGCTGATTATTAAATTTTCGGGGGTTCTGTGGCCTGGTTGATGTTGCATTGTTAGCTTGAAATCAGCCAGGGTGGGAGAATTTAGACCATGTGAACTGGAATTGCTACAACTCAGAGTGTCTTTCTCCTCCCTCCATCCCAGTCGTTAGAGCCAGCTGTGAAGCATGCACCAGCACACCACTGGACCTAACTCATTCTGGCTCCAGCCTCTCATTCCCATCCTGAAGCACAGGGGGTGCTCCAGTTTTCTGAAAGTGGCCTCTCTCACACCTCCCTGCCTTTGCCCATGCTGTTCCCGCGGCCTAGAATGACCTCCCTGGTGAAATTCTTGATGACCCATCTCAGTTACCTTCCCCATTCTTCTCTTCCCCATTGCCTGGGCTGGGCATGGGGCTTCGAAAACAAGGAAGACAGACAGGTTCCTACCCTTAGGAAGCTCACTGCAGGGGGCCTGGCCTCAGAGCCAGCTGGGTCACTCAGGAGCTCGTTGGGTTTGGGCTTGTCACCATGCTCCTGGAGCCTTGGTTTACTGTTCTGTGCAATGGATCTGAACAACCCAAATCATGGCAACCCCTGCTTTTGGGAAGCAGGGCCAAGCCTGGTGTCCGCTGGCTGAATGCTCTTGACATCCCCGTGAAGGGGTACCAATGCTGTCCTCATTTTGCTTCTGAGGAAGATGGGGTCCAGAGACGCACAGGAGCATGCCCAAGGTCACACAGCTGGTAAGTTGAGGAGCTAGGATTTGAGCTTCCCTGCATACTCACCAGGCCCATGGGGCCATTGGCACTCATGAAGCCCACTCTGTGCGCAGGCAGAGCCCCGATTCTCCTCCAGCTCTCCCAACAGTCTGGGGCTTCCCTGAGGTAGGGTCTGACTCTCCTGTGTTCCCAGGGCCAGGCACTCAGGTGGCAGGAGGAAGATTCTGAGTAGTGACCCCTGATTAGGGTGTAGTAGGCACCCCAGGGCCTCACCACACAAGTACCCACGCCAGCACCCAGGGTCAGCAGCGCTCACCCCTCAATCCCCACCCTGCCTCTTAATCTTGCCTGGGTTGACTCTGCTACATGCAATAACTGCCACCTGCCTCAGTTTCCCTACCTGTCCTCTTTCCACTAGAACCTGGAACTGACCCCCAAAGAGAACGGTGGTTTAAAAAAAAAAAAAAGGCTATCTCCTGCTTGCCTGCTGTGTGTTTGACACTTGGCAGCTGCTGTTGTCATAAATATGCCCATGAGCCCCACAATGTGAAGACTGCTGAACCCAGGAATCCACCTGGACAGTCTGACCGGAGAACTGGTGTATCCAAGGCCACACGGAAAGTCATTCCCTGGGACGGGCTTTGGGTGGGGCACGCCTTATGCTGTCGCCTGCATCACTGGCACCATGTAACATAACATCAAAGGCAAAAGCCCTGAGGTGCCTCAGACCTGAAGGTCAAAACCCACTCTGCTTCCTTGTGTCCACTGTGTGACCTGGGCAAGTGACGTCACTCCGCTGAGCCTCAGTGTCCTCTTCTGCAAAAATGGGCGTGATAATAGCAAATTCTTCTCTGGGCTGGGGCCAGAATCCAACAACAAGATCCAGCCTGTAGGCCTCTCAGCACTGCACATTGTACAAACTAAGGGCTCCATACAGGATGGCTGTTTTTTTACCACTTTTCCCTGGTCCCACCAACCACTGAGCTCTGGCTGCAAGTGGGCTGATCTAGAAGCCTAGAACTTCAGGGCTCATCCTGCACCTGGTCCCACCTCACACTTGGCCCCTTCTCTGCCTCGAGGTGACCTCTGCCAGGACTAACCGTGACCTCGGCAGTTTTCAAATTGGGCTGTTGAAATAGCTCCCTGGTCCCTCCCATCATTCCACAGATGGCTCAGGATCTCTGGACCTCTGTCCCTGTTGGGACTTTGGGCCAGTTACTAAGCCTCAGTTCCCTCATCTGTTAAGTGTGAATGACAGTACCTGAGATCTGGGGAAGAAGGTGAAGGTGGGGCAGGGTTCTCAGCAGAGGGGTTGCCGCGGCCGTTGGGGACCCCAGGAGCAGGCCCTTGGGGCGTTGTGTTAATGACTATATTAGGAGTTGTCGTTTATGGAATGGTGAGAATTTTCCATGTGTGTTCTCATCGTATCCTCCAGCAACCCCACGAGGCCGCACCTGTTATTGTCCACAGGGGCAGTTGCCAAGGGGTGTAAGGGTGGTGCCTGGGCAGTCTCACCCTAGAACCCCTGCTTTCACCCCTATGCAACATCCCCCAAAGCTTCTCCTCTGTCTTCCCCATAAACCCACTTTTCTATCTGATGCACAGACATTTTTGTGATGTGTATAACTTGATTATTTCCTGATTAGTCACTCACCACGGCTAATTCACTTTTCCCATTGATCCCAGCTTCTCAGGCAGGATGCTCTCCACTCCCTCTGTAGCAGCTACCCTGATGCTGATGG